>SOPF01018222.1:0-15425 GCA_012979155.1 Hypericum perforatum
GAGAAACAAACTAAGACAAGCAGTGATAGAGTACCTGCAGTTGCTGCCTTTGCGATTTTCACCTTGACTACGTCTTGCTCTTGAGTCTACGGCAATACAACGCAAAAAACCACAAGTCAAATCTTACTTGATTTCCTCGGCCGAAAAGCGAGAAGAACCAAAAAGAAAGAAGAATAAACAAGTACCCGTCTCGGATGCAAGCAACACGACACGCAGAACTCGTAAGAATTGCAGCATTGAGTAAGCAGGCTACACCCTCTACTCAACCCCCATCAAAAAATCAATGTCAGTTCTCACATAAATTCAATATGATTCAAAAGAAATGGGAAAAAATGGAACTCACTGACAAGAAAATCTCTCCCCCTTCTCAGGGCAGCACCGGGTCAGCGGGTCCACCGATAAGGCATTGCAGACATGCCCTACATAAAAGGAACACATCAATTCATTTTTTTCTTAAGCATATGTCTCGGGTTCGAGTGCTAACGAAATCAGATTAGTCGGTCTAGAGAGTGTCCGCTACGAAGTCGTTTCGGGTAAAATAATAAATCAACGAAGAAACGGCAGCGTACAGACACTCACCGCTGTCGTCGGAGAGCAAGAATCTGCCTTGAACCGTGGTCCTACAGCTGCGTAGACCTTGAAACCCTATCTCCTTCCTTGGATTCCAAAATTTAATTCGTTAATATAAAAAATTAAATCAAAATAAAGTGAAGAGAAAAAGGAGGGATCCGTAAGTTACCTGGTGATGGCAGATGTTCGTAACGAGAAAAGGGACAGCGCCAATAATAATTTTAACAATTCTTGGATCATAATTAAATTAAATTAGCTCAAATGGGATGCATAAAAATAAGCGGGAGGAGGACGAGGATGGAAAGAAGATCCCCAGTTCCGTTTCAATGGTGGGCTAGGCCTAATTTGTACGGTTGGGCTTGAGGAGGCCCAGTTCATTAGCCACTTCTCAGGGCCCCGTATTGTTTCCCAAGGCCCAATCTCATTCTAACAAGTTACAACGACTGGGAAGCAGGGGTATATGAGATTTGTTCAAAATAATAAGATATTTGGATTTGTATTTTGAGTTTAATTTTTTTTGGATAGGAAAATTCTCATTAAACAGAATTTAACAATATTCTTTTTGAATATATGTATTCATCTCTTAAATTCAAGTCTAATAAAGGTTTAAAGCTTTTTCGACAAATATTCTAGATAGTTTAAAGGGAATTTACAACTCCAAGTTTGACATTATCGTTATCTTGCTACAAATCATAGTGGAAAAGTGTTATTATAGTTATAACGTCTGTTATTTTATATAGGATTATTGAGCGGAAAAAAATTTACGACTTTTTTTAACTCGGTGTAATCCATAGTTCTGAATTTTTTGTTAAACTATGGAATAATAGGTCCTCAATAAAATGGTATTGTCGTGACTATAGACATGGACATTTTCGATGTTTTAAGCGAAAGCTTTACACAAAATGGAACAAACTTTCAAACCGAATAGATGCAATAGAAGGGACAATCTAGTTATTGAATGTTTGATATTTGGAGAGAATCCCTGTTGGGCATCAACCGACAACACAAGTAAGAAACGTAGAAAACAGACGTAGAACTACTTCAACAGAGCAAAAAGCTCCCCAACTTTTATTCATATACGATCGGGTAGCCTCTTCTTCATGGTACAATTTTCATGGCTTGGAGTCTCCCAATCCACATCCTGATACCCTTAAGAGTGTCGACGTAGCCGAGGAACCCAAACTCCTTGCTCTTGTTCATACTACACACGTGCTGGAACTTGAAGTTCAACACAACACCAAGTGCTCCAAAGCAAGTGATCTCTTTGAGCTTGGTCCTGAAGAGCCCGTGCTTCTCCACGATCTCGTCCCATACGTGTTCCTTATCGTTCATAGCCTCCACCCAATCGAACTCGTCAGTTTCGATGCTCTCTTCGTCTTCGAGTTCTAGCTCGAACACCTCGCAGAGAACCTTCCACACTGATTTCCACGTGAAGACATCGCCGTTGGTGCTGTTGAACGTCTGGTTCTTGGCCTTTTCACTGGTGGCCGCCCAGATATGCTGCTCAGCTAGCAACCTAAGCGTGGCAGAGTCGTAAAGTTTAGGTAGATGCAGCAGGGTAGTCACATTTAATTGTCTGGCTAACTTTTTTTTTTATTTCCGACATTTAAAGTCGAACATTCTCCAATTATATTAAGCGAAATTTTGAATTTAATTTTTTAATCTCTTCTTATTATTTGTTATTTGTAACTGGCCAATTTAAGTTGTTGGTTCATCAAAACAAAAGTATTGTCATAAACAAGATGTAATCCAGAGCCTCGAACTGAAAAGAAAAAAAAACACTATTTGTCAATAACTTCATTACCCTCACGAATGAATAAAATTAACAATTTTTTTTATTTCAATTTTTTTCACTTTATTCGGGCAAGTCAAACTCAAAACATAGTTAAGACAAAGCAATTCTATGCATTGAAAGCAACAAGATTTTGCTGACCTGGCATCCGACATGTCGCAGAAGTGGTCCCACGTGTACTTGTTCCCGGGGTACCGAAACGGCATCCCTTGGTCCTTGCAGATGGCGGCGTACACACACAGAGTGAGAAGGGTATTATGGACACTTCGCGTCGAAGCTCCAACGATAATGGACGACCGATGAACGGAGTAGGAGAACCCGTACCCTTCAGAATAGGAGGCGACGAGGTCCTCCAATGCGTGGTAGAAGTTGGGATAAGGCAGCCGGGGAGAATCTTCACGGAAAGGTGGGTCCCGCCGGCGGAGCTTACCTTCAAGAGAAGAGTCGAAGATGGGTCCCAGGTAGTGCTTCGTCCCCGTCTGGATTGTAACATGTCTGATGTTGGAAAAACTGGTAATATTAGTAGAGAATTCTAAAAGATTTTGAACTGGTTTGTTTTTTGTATGATTAAAATTTCATCACTTCTTAAAAAAAATTAAACGATGATTACATGATAACTACATCTAAAATACCAGAAAATCACTCAACATAACCAAAAAAATCATCTCGGTATGTTTCCACAAATATCACTAAAAATGCTACACCGTCATTTGACTTCATTCGTGTGTCACAACATAATTTTTAGGGGAAATTAGACTAAGGTCTCTATATTTTGGAATTCAACTTGTTTTGTCGTTAGTATTTAAAAACTACTATTCTTTAGATCCATAATATCATAATAACATACGTTTGGTCCCCATTTGTCAGAAAATTTTTCAGCCAAAATCTCACCTGATTTGACTATTTTACTCTTATGCCCGAAATTTACTGATAAATTCAAAGTAAGTAAATAGACCTTATCCTAATTTTCCCTATTTTTTTAGCAAAAATCATAACGATATAATAAATTTATGCAATGATAGAATAAAAATATTTTAGACGTGATGATTAAGCTTAATTATTTAAATTAAATGTTCTAAATGTTTAAAATAACATAATTCTTACAACACCTGAGACGCAAAGGGGTATTTTTGGTATTACAGCACACGAGCACGTCTAGGACGTTCTTGAGCATGGTGGAGTTCAACGAGATATTGGTTTCCTCGCTTTCCGTGAGCTGCAAGGCGACCCAGAAGAGGTGGGTTACTTGGTCGGCGATAGGGGAGAGTTTCTGAGCGGTGTCGTTTCGGTCCAAGGCGTCCAGGCAAATGGAATGGCCTTGAAGAAGCAGGTAAGGAGGGAACCAGGAAGGAAGTGGGGACCTGGAGATGCCGTAGACTTGCCATTGGGAAGTGGATGGGTTGTGTTTTAGGGTTTCTGCTAAGGTTAACCCTATCATGCCTGTGACTCCCACTATCAAGGCCACCTCATCGTTTTTGGGGTCTGTTTCTTCCATTAGAAGGTAGCGGTGGGGATGGATAAGGACCAAACAAAAGTAATTTTTGAGGAAGAAGGAACCATCAATATAAGGAAAAATATGGTACAGCTCCACAAGGATGGAGAAAAAATTTGGGAAGTATTTGATTCCTAGAATATTGTAATATAATATGTATTAGAATAATATCTCAAAAAATATATATATAAAGAACAATATATATCGAATAGCTCCATTTTTTATTTATTAAAAAATGGGTATTTCATTATCAAGCGAGCTTATTAGTCGAGAGTCCGATTTGACATTTGAGTATTAGAAAAGTCATAATAATTATTATTTATTGATATTGAATTGCCTTTCTCAAATCTGTTTCCGGATCTCTTCTACTGGTTATTGGATCTCTCTCTTGTTAATTAGATGTGTCCCTCTTTATTGCCTTTAGATAGCAAAGACATGACAATTGTCAATCTTTACCTGCCCCACACCTAATACATCAAAAACACCTCTTGAAAACAATAATTTATCAGAAATAAAATGGGTTTTTCAACCTAATGGCCGAAATCTCGTCGTCACTTGAATATTATACAATTGATTTTTTTGGCTTTTCTTCATTACAGTTGACGGAAACAAAATGGATCGCTTTCAGTTAGGTTATGGTTTAGAGGTTTTAAAATCCTTCCCAAAACATAAAATAAAATATTTCGCGTGTGAATAATTGCTAGTTACCGATAAAGAAAACCTCCTACCAAAAAAAACATGTACTTCTACAACCTCCCCTAAAGTGGTTATCTCCCATTTTATTTGTCCGGTTTCGTTTTTGTGACGTGGACTTGCCCCGTCTCTCTCTATCCTCTGGCTCGTATAACATCGGCTTTGACCATGTGCATTGGCGGGCGGGACCCGTCCATCCTCGGGATGGAGTGCATGTTATATACGCGCAACAATTGGCTACCGGTGAGAAAAGCGTATGCTCTGACTTGAAAGTCGTGCTAATAAATCGCTCGAACCCTTGAACCTGGAACACCCCAATGCTACCGCCCTCACCGCCATGGAGGCCCCCTCAGAGGGAAATCCAGGACAGTCACCCCCCCCCCCAAACCCCACCCCTCCCCGAAGAGGAAAAAAGGTGAGAAGCGAAGTCGGATCCGTGGAGACCCACTTTCCGAACAGTCAACAACCCCAAGCGGAGGAAGCCGGAGCAAGGAGAAGGAAACTGTCTTTCCGTGACGCTATAATAGGGGAGACCCAAAATTCTAACCCGGAAGAGAACCAGCCCGACTATTTTGTCTTCGACACGATAAGGAGGTATCGAGTGACTCGGAGAACGAAGATGATGAGGACCCGGATTGCCCCACCCTCTTTCGAAAGAAGATAAGATCCGAATGAGGCGCCCTTGGTGGAAGACTCTAATAGTCAAAATTCTGGGAGGCCGAATCGCGTACCCCTACCTGAAACGGAGGCTTGCTTATCTCTGGGGCTTGCCAGCAGACTTTGTTCTAATCGACTTTGGGAATGATTTCTACCTTGTCCGGCCACGCTCCAATGAGGAATATCGACACATACTAATGGACGGACCGTGGATGGTCGTTGACCGATACATCACGATCCATCATTGGATACCGGACTTTGACCCTGAAACTGTTGCGATCACATCAACAATGGTATGGGTCCGAGTCCCAAATATGTGAATGGAATTCTATGACATGAACTTCCTCAAACATGTAGCAAGTCGAATTGGAGTCCCAATCAGAATTGATACCCACACCGACCAATGCCTCCGAGGTAAGTTTGCCCGTATTTGTGTTGAAGTGCACCTAACTAAGCCCCTATTTTCCCATTTCAGGACCAGTCGGAGAATTCTTCGAGTGCAGTACGAAGGACTCCATCACATTTGTTTTAGGTGCGGCCGATATGGACACTCAAAACTAGACTGTCCTGTCCAGACAAAGGTCACAACCGATGGTCAAGAATAAACCCAAGGGATGTCCGAGGCTACCAGTCCCCACAGTGAAACCAACCATGCACCGCCACAAAGACTGGAGCTCTACGACCAATTCGGAGAATGGATGATAGTCCAAAAGCGAGGTAGGGGAAGGAAAAGCACCCAGCAAAGTCCGGCAACCAGAGGTCCCAATTTAAGTAAAGCCGGCAACAATGACGGGAAAGGGAAGACTCTACAGACCCAAAAAAGGAGCTCCCCCTTTGGACCGTTGGCTAACAAGATAGGCTTTCCCGAAGCCCAAGAGTCTAACGGACAAATCTTGGACAAGGACTGCAATGCTACCACTACAAGCAAGGAAAACCCAAAAGGGAAAAGTCAACTAAAAAGCCCTCAACAATGCAACCCAACCAACGAAACAACCCAGACAAACCTCACTCAAAAGGCCCAGCTCAACCCCCTACAGGCCCGATCCACCACAGAAATAAACATAAGTTCTCAAGGGCCCACCCCGAAAGAAAACCACTAATAATACCCCCAGCGACCTCAAAAGCTGAAACAGAACCCACCCAGCAAGAAAGGAGATGGCAACTACAAACAACATGGTGACAAATCCAAATCACAACCCAACGAACCTACCCTTCCACTAAAATCCACTCCCAATAAAACCTACACAAAAAACCGAGCCACAATTAACCATAAGCAAGACATACCAACCAAACGACAACCACTACCCCTACATAGCCACATAGAAAAATAGCCTACTCCCCTATCACCCTCTACAGACCCTATCAAACCAAACAACACATCCCCAGAACCAGAAGATATGGACATAGGTGTCTCAATGCAGACAACCAAAGAAGGAGAGGAAAGTCCAAAAGGAGCCTTGGCTTCCCAACAACAGACGAATGCAATGCAGGCGATAAACATACTCAAGGACCCGGATCAGGAATGTAGATAAACCAGGCGGGTAATATGATCTCCCTCATGTTTAATGGATTGTCTTATTTGGAATGCCAGGGAGTGGCTAGCTCCCGTTTCAAATGAGCGATCAAAGAACTGGTTATGCAATACCACCCTAATATTGTAGTCCTTCTCGAGACATGGATATATGGTAGAAGGGCTGAACTCTTGGCAAGAAATCTTAGCTTCTCTGATGTTATTCAAGCACCCATGGATGGGTTTTCTGGTGGTATATGGGTACTCTGGAACCAGACTAACATTAATATTAGAATTCTGAAGATGGAGAAACAATTTGTTCACATGATCATAGATGAGAACTCTGCCTTAGCATGGTGCTTTACGGCGGTGTACGGTAGCCCAAGACCTATTATCCGCGAGGAACTATGGAACAATTTGGGCATAATCGCGGCAGATATGAATAAGGCTTGGATACTTACAGGTGACTTCAACATCTACCTCCCCTCAGATGGCAAGATTGGAGGATCACCTATAGGACATCGACGAAAAGGAATTTTCAAAGATGGATGGAAGGATGTGAACTAATAGACCTCGAATTTGTTGGCCCTAAATATACTTGGTCACGCGGTAGAGTACACAAACGGTTGGATAGAGGCATGGCAAACCTCTAATGGCGATTACAATTCCCTGAGGCCATGGTTAGACACCTATCCAGAGTTAAATTGGACCACTGCCCACTTTTAATCAACACTGTACCTGGTACCCAGATGAGCAGAGAAAACAGATTTTTCTGATACTAGCTAGCTTGGCACTCAAATCCAAACTTCGTTGATTTTGTCAAAGGAGCTTGGGACCAGGAGGACACCCTGCCTATGGCGTGCTCCAACTTTGCTACCAAAGCTCAAGCATGGAATAGAGACATGTTTGGCAATATATTCCAAAGGAAATGGGAGCTGCTCAACAGAATTAGTGGCATCCAAAAAGCAATGGAGACCAGTCGTAACCCCTTCTTCCATAAGCTCGAGAAAGAATTGAGGATGGAATTATAGGTCACATTGGAACAAGAAGAAGTGTTATGGGCACAAAAATCTTGGAAAGAATTCCTAAGAAACGGCAATCATAACACTAAATTCTTCCATGCATCCACAATGATCCGATGCAAGAGGAATAGAATCGAAGCACTCCAAAATGACCAAGAGGAGTAGATCACAAATTCGGAGGACTTGAAGTTGCTGCTAACCAATTTCTTCAGTCATCTTTATACAGAGAAGGGCGATGACGGCAGTAAAGCACATGACAGTCCCAACCATTTCAATCAAATACCCAAAGTAGATAGACAAAGAATCCAAGTTATGCCATCAATAGAAGAAGTCCAGCAAATGGTGTTTTCGATCGCCGTACTCAAAGCTCCCGGACTCGATGGCCTTCACGCGGCATTCTACCAAAAGCATTGGAGTGTGGTGAAGAACTCAGTAGTTTGATATATAGAAGAAGTGTTCCAGGGAAGGAGATCAACTGCACAAGCCAACAAAATAGCATTAGTGCTCATTCCAAAACAGGAGCATCCTAGAATTGCAGCCCACTTTAGGCCCATTAGCCTTTGCAATGTTGTGTTCAAGTTTATTACTAAGCTGTTAGTCCGTAGAATGCAGGAGTTCATGCCACTTTAGATTGGCCCACATCAAAATAGTTTTGTTCCAGGAAGACATATTTCTGAAAACATCATTATTGCTCAAGAGGCAATTCACACAATGAAGAATAGGAGAACAGGGAAGAGATTGATGGCCATCAAAGTTGACCTCAAAAGGCTTACGATCGTATCCGTTGGTCCTTTGTCAGGGATACTCTCACCCTCCTTAATATCCCTACTCAGACTATTGATCTCATTCTTGATTGTATATCTATGTGTACTATGCAGATTGTGTGGAACAGGGAGAAGACCAGAATTTTCAAACCATCCCGGGGAGTGCGCCAAGAGGACCCCCTATCCCCGTACATTTTTGTACTCTGCCTAGAATGCTCAGTCATATAATTAAAGAGAGCATTACAAAGTCCAAATGGAAACTGATAAAACTCTCTCGCTCAGGGCCCAAACTCTCTCATTTATTCTTTGCTGATGACTTGATTTTATTTGGAGAGGCTTCTATTAAACAAGCGCATATCATGACATCCAGCATTGATCATTTATATTGTATGTCAGGGCAGAAGATGAACAAGGCCAAGACAAAGTTGTTCGTATCCAAGAACGTATCACCCTCTCTTGCTAAGGAATTAGCACACGTTCTTAGAGTTGTCCTGACAAAGAACCTAGGGAAATATCTTGGAATGCCACTGCTCCATGAGAGATCCACAAAAGGAATCTATTCCTTCATTGTTGAGAAGGCGCAAGCTCGAATGCAAGGATGATGCACGGACCGCCTCTCTTTCTCCGGAAGAGTCACCTTAACCCAATCAGTGGTTGCAGCCCTACCAACCTATACAATGTAATCTACTCTCCTGCCCATTGGCACTTGTAATGAGATAGAAAAAATACAAAGGAACTTCATTTGGGGATCGATTACTTCTAACAGAAGATCACACCTTATCTCATGGGAAAAAGTATGTTAACCTAAAAGGGTAGGAGGACTTGGCCTAAAAAGCCTCCGCGAACAAAATGCGGCCCTGCTCATGAAATTGGCATGGGGCATACTAACAGAGAAGAATGCACTTTGGGTCTAAGTCATTCGTGGAAAATACATGAAAGAAAATGATGGCCTGAATGATGTCTCAAGCAACACTGGACACTCCACGTTATGGCGAGCACTAGCTGGACTCTGGCCTATCATGCTTACGGGAATTCAGTGGATGGTGAGAGATGGAGCCACAATTGCATTTTGGAGTGATACATGGCTACCCATTCCAAAAACTCTTCTGAATTCGACTCTGAGGCCAGTTTCAGAAGCTATAAAGGCTCTCAAAGTCAAGGATATGGTCATCAACGATGGAGATTAGAACTGGCAGGTTCTTAAACTATATCTTTCTAACGATCTCATCTCACTAATTGTAGGCACAACTCCTCCAAAACAAGACTGCGGACCAGATCGCATATCATGGAAGTTTACTCCAGATGGCAAATTCAGCACGAAAGCCGTATACGCATTGCTTATAGGAGGGAGAAGCTAATTCAAGAGACAAGCTCTGGTCCCGTATTTGGAAATGGAAAGGACCAGAAAGACTAAAGAGAATCACATGGCTAGCAGCATATAGCAGATTACTCACTAATAGAATACGACGACATCGCCACATGACCAACAACCTGCAATGCCCCTGCTGTACTCAACATGAGGAGACAGTGCTCCACGCACTTCGAGACTATCCAGTGATCCAGCCAGTTTGGAGGGCGGCCCTCTGAATGCACAATATCAATTCTCAAAATTTCTTCTCTTTGGACTTATGTGCTTGGCTAGAATCAAATCTGAGCAAATCGGATGCATGGACTTCTTTCTTCCCTACTACCCTCTATTGGTTTTGGAACTAGCAAAACCAAGTGGTATGGCAGGAGGGGGAAAAAAGACCCTATAACCAACTGTTTTTCATCTGCAACAGGGCTCAAGAAATCAAATGCGCTTGGAGCATTGCTGGCCAACTAAACAACAAGCCGAAGAGGACTGAAAGGATGGTCACATGGGAGCCACCACCGATAGGATGGTGGAAAATCAATATTGATGGAGCACGACGAGCATCAATTGATCGGGCGATGGTAGGGGGATTAATCCGCGATCATACATGGGAGTGGAGAGCTAGTTTTACCTCAAACTAAGAAGTCTGCTCCAGTGTCATGGCAGAAATGTGGGCTGCATACAAAGGATTGCAACTTGCTTGGCAGCAAGGAGGAAGAAGAGTAATTCTTGAAGTCGACTCCAAAGTGGTTACGGATATCCTATTGTCACACTCACGTACCAGCATGAACCTTTCCTCCATACTTTTAGATATCAGGGAGATCATTAATAAGGATTGGTCGGTGAAGATTTCCCACGTGTATAGGGAAGCAAATAGTTGCGCAGACTACTTATCCAACCTAGGTTTTAATTTGCCTATAGGTACCCTCCTTTTAGCGACCCCCCTGCGGGTATTAGGAACCTTTTGTTAAGGGACCTCAGTGATGTCTCATTTCTGAGATCGTGTATAACCCCCTTTTTCAATCAATGAAATGCGGTACGGGGGCGCCTTTAGTCCCCTCTTCTGAGAAAAAAAAATATACGCGCATGATGCAAAAAATATAATACTGTGAACGTTTATTTGGGGATGGCCATCCATGCCGGGTTAGACGTTTTTGTGGTAATCTTTTTTTTCTACTTCATACATTTAGCACCAAAATTAGCTCACAACCCAATTGGGCCTAAAATAGATCTTGAAAAAATATCTGAGAGAGAGAAAACCCCAAAAAAATATCTCTCACTTGAAAACCGTGCACTCCTTCCTCCTCCTTGTAAATAGCCCGCTCTTTCCTTCCACTGCTCTCTTTTCTTCCTCCCTCCACTTCTCTTTTCCTTCCCTTTTCTCTTCCATTAAACTCTCCCTAGGTGGAGCTCTCCTTAGGGTATTTTTATAACACTCATCTTTCTCCTCGATTTTCCCCCTTCTTTTAAGGGTTTCTCTACCGTACACTACCATCGTCCACTACCGTCTGCCACCTACGACCACTGCCTCAGACTGCCTCCTGACTACCGCTCCTAACCGCCTCTGACCATTTCCGACCACTACCTCTGGACCGCCTTCGACTACCGCTCCTAACTACCTCTGACCATTTTTGACCACCACCTTCGATCGCCACCGGCCATGCCTCCGACCACCCCAGTCTTTTGGCCACTGGCCTCTTCTCCGAGTCGCCTAGTTTGCTCGTCGATGCTCCCCGGGGAGGTTGGTCACCATCGACCTCCCCAGTTGACTAGTTCTTTTATATTTGTTATGCTTTCTTGTTTATGTTGTAGTGTTGTTTACTTCTCTGAGCCACTTCTGTTTAGTGGTCTTGGGGTTTGTCAGTTTATTTTCTGTCGCTTTTGCTTGAGTCTTAGTTGCTCTATTTTGAGTTCTGTTCGGATCTCGTTGCTTGTCTGTTGCGTGCAGGTGGAGAATCTTACCTCGGTTGATTTACGTCAACCTTGGTACTCTATTGAGTTAACACTCAGTTATCCTCTTGACTTTGTCATGAGTTTTATTGCCAAACCTAGCTTTGGTAGAACCCCGCCTCGATCGATGTTGACCTTTGTATCTATTCGATCGCCCTTCGACCCTATCCTGTGTCACCTTGCACTTGTCGGACCTGTTTCGAGTTCTGTTTGGTTAACTTGTACTGTATTTGTCTTCGATGTAACCTGATTATATATATAGGCTTTGCGCCACTTTTCCTATAAAAAAGTACATTTAGCACCATATATTCAAATTTATTTTTTAAAGATAATATTTGTATTAAAAATAGAATTATCTGTAATTTTTTAAAAAATCATTAATTTATAAATAGTCATTTTTCTAATATCTATAAATCGTCTCCACGTATTAATATATTTTCACACGAAATCTAAACTTCTTTGTAAAAAAATTACAACTTTACGAAACAATATTAGAAAAAATTACAACTTTACAAAACAATATTAGAAAATATGTGAACATGTGTAAAAAATTGAGTAAAGTAGGTTGAGTTAATCTGGATGGATGAAAAATTAATTGTTTATTGTGAGAATAGTTAGAGATAGGTTGGTTGGATAGGTTAGATAATCACATTATTCTCAACTAAATTTAAGATCAATTATTTTTGTGAGACTAATCTTCAAATAATATTTGTATTTGTTTTGCATATGTTGTTCAAGGGCATTGAGATAAATTACAATAACTAATTTACCAAAAGTATACTATTTTTTATATTAAAAATTTAGTTTTATCGAATTCTTTTGAGAGGTTGACAGAACGTAACCAAAAAAAATAACAAATCGGATAAATAGATATTAACATGATCTTTTTCTAAAATTGAGTGTCTTCAATTAGTTGTGTCTCAACAGTCTTAAGAGATCCTATTTTCGTCTTCTTTAAAAATATATTTATTTTTTTAGTCTGCAAGCATCTTAAAAATATTTATGAATGCACCACCCTCTATTTTTCTTTTGATAGTATCATGCAATTCATCAATAAATTTACCTATTGAACAATTTACTAATCTTTGTTTTTCTCAATATCATTCTCAGCAGCCAGCCTCATGAACTTAATAGTGTATTCTTCAATAATATAATTTTTCTATGAGAAAAAAATATTAATTACATTGATTATTGATAATAAAAACAACTGCTCCTTTCGCCACCAAAAAATTGCTCCAAATTCTAACTTAAAGGTAACATAATTGACATTTTGTTCTTCAGTTAAATCCATATAGTTAAAACATTTCTCTATTGAGTCCAACAAATTCGAAACAGGCTCAAAATCTATACGACTATAAAATTTCTCAAAATTCATTTTGAAAGGATGATCAACATGGTGATAAGTACTAGTACCTCCAAAATCAACTCGTGGAACTTCAGCTCTCCGAGCATAACTATAATCTCTATAGCCTCAATGACAACCTATATTTTCATGGCCTCCTCCTTCTCCATGACCTCTAAATTTAACATCCTGCACAAATTTAGTTGCTTCATTATCTCCAGCATTAAGACCACAAACTGTATTACTTCTAAGGATAGATGTAGATTGTAGTGTCAAACTTTTCTATTGGCAAAACACTTCCTGCATTGAATCTTCCAGAATATCAAGACATCTTAAGATTTCATAGTCTGTCATCATAATACTTTCAAACTTATGTCATCAAGTTGTTAGTTTACCACTACCAAATTTCTAAAACCTTATCTCTTTTAAACTTCAAATCAATATCTCAATGTGTCAAATCAAAAAAATTCAAAATTAAATTATACTAAATAGTAACTTTATTACAAGAGAAAATTAAGAATCAATCTCCCTAATATGTCGAAGTTTCAAATCATCTCATAATGTATAAATCAATCAAAACTCCCAAATTAACAATCCTAATTAAAAAATGGCAAATGTATCAAACCCACAACCACCACGTTTGAGTGAGGTGGAGAATGGTATGGTCAATAAAGACGACTCAGACTTTGGTTAGAGGGTCTGCGTAGGCCTCGGATGGTTGGATGCTTGGCTGCGCTGCAAGGAGCGATGGGATCTGAGTTACCTTGATGAAGTGTGGGATCTCGTGAATGATGGCTTGGTCGTGCCGACAAGCGGTCGGTGTTATGGCAACGTCAAATGTGCGATGGTGACCTCCTCTAGGTTTCTCTAGAAAACCCTAATCCCAATCTTAGCCTTTTCTGATTTTTTTTAACAGAAAATTCAAAACTCAAATAGGATGCATGAATATTTTGGTCTAGATGAACGGAACTCTGATACCACTTGATATAATGTAGTGGAAGCGAATCAATAAATTAGATTAATAGAGATTAAAAATCTATTTGCACTGAAGAATCTGTCTCTCAAATAATTAAAGACAAAATTTTCCAGAGAAAAATACTCAATAATATTTTTAATAACATAATTCAAAACATACGAACTAATACTTATTATATATAATTATGGTAACGTAATCCTAAACAATGTCAAATACGGAATAAATATATAAAATAATAAAACATAAAATAATTATCATGCATGATCAAAATTAATTTTAATCATAATAAAATAATAACATAACTAAGTCAAGGTGACTCTCAAATGATATATTTTATATGGGAAGATTTGAAATTAAAATTAAAATTTTGGGTACAATTCAATTCGTATAAAGGGTGCGATTTTAGATTATAATTGTCAATCTTTTAGGGTTTTTTTTATTTGGTGTAACTGTTCATTCAAATTTACGAATTTGATGCCCCATAAATTTTTTTATGAATCTGGTGTCCACGTTTGATTGTTTTGAAAAAATCTCGTGTACCGAACCAATACACGGGATTTTAGCCCGTGTACTGTGATAAACGGGATTTTACACTGTATGTAGTAAACGGGATGAAATCCTGTGTATTGGCTTAAACGGGATTGAATCCCGTGTACCGAACCAGTACACGGGATTTTAACCTGTGTACCGGTTCGAGAGCTTTTTAAACCAGCCACAGGACGAAATCCCGATCACACGAAACCAAATCCAACTCCGAAAAATCCCAAATCCGAAGAAGACACCGGCCTCCTCCGCGCGACCTCCGCCCTCCACCGCAGCTCCTCCTCCACCGCAGCTCCTCCTCCACCGCGGTGATCCTCCTCCACCGTGAGCCTCCTCCTCCTCTCCGGTACTATTCGAATTTTGCATTGGGTTTAGGGTTGGGTTAGTTTTGTGAATTAGAATGTGAATTGGAATTGAATTGGAATTGAATTGGAATTTGAATTGGAATTGTGATTGATTATGAGTTGTGAAGTGTGAAAATGTGATGTATTGAAATTTGATGTATTGAAATGTGATGTATTGAAATATGAATGTGTGTTATTGAAAATATGAATTTGAAATAATTATTGTGAATGTGAATTTGACTGAATTATTGAATGTGAATTTGATTTAATTATTGAATGTGAAATTGATTTATTGAGTGAATTTGAATTAAATTCTGAAAGTGAAATTAATTTAGTGAAAATGTGAATTTCAATTAATTATTTGATGTGAATTTGATTTATTAAAAATATGAATTAGATTTAATTATTGAATGTGA
>SOPF01018228.1:0-49274 GCA_012979155.1 Hypericum perforatum
GTACACGTACTCAGGCTCGACTTTTTGCTATGATGCAAGATGATGCTCAAGTGAATCCGGATGTGTTAGCAGGTACAATGTTTATTCTTGATCATGATGCTCATATTTTAGTAGATCCTGGTTCTATGCATTTATTTGTATTGCATAGCTTTGCACTACTAGCATATAAAGAAAAGGGTACGTTAGATCATCCATTAATAGTTTCTACTCCAGTTGGTGATTTCTTGATAGCTAAACATGTGATAAGAAATTTTTATATATTGATTGGTGAGCATAAGCTCTTAGCCAACTTGATTCCTTTGGGAATTGAGGAGTTTGATATGATATTTGGCATGGATTGCTTAGCTCGTTGGCATGCTATGGTAAATTAATTCAAAAAAGGTAGTAGTGTTCAAGCTACCTGGGGATGATGAGTTCACTTATTGTGGATAATGTCATATTCCCTTCTTGTGTTATTTCTGTAGTTGTTGTGAGAAGACTTATCACTAAGGTATGTAAAGTATATTTAACTCATGTCATCGATACAAGGGTGAGTGAACCAAGATTGGATGATATTCATGTGGTTGATAAGTTTCTTGAAGTATTTCTAGAAGATCTTCCAGGTTTGCCTCCTGATAAGAAAGTGGAGTTTGCGATTTATTTAGTGCCAGGATCCACACCTAGTCCCAAGCTCCATATAGAATGGCTCCAGCTGAGTTGAAAGAATTGAAAGTTCAGTTACAAGAACTACTTAAGAAAGGTTATATTAGGCCAAGTGTTTCCCCATGGGGAGCACCAGTGTTGTTGTTAAAGAGAAAGATGGTTCTATGCACTTGTGTATCGGCTAAAGATAGTTCAATAAGATAACAATCAAGAACAAGTATCCATTGCCACATATTGATGATTTTTTTGATCAAACTCCAAGATGCAAAAGTGTTCTTCAAGATTGATTTGCGTTCAGGTTACCATCAGTTGAAGATTAAGGAGTGTGATATACCTAAGATAGCATTTCAGACTTCTTATGGTCATTACAAGTTTTTAGTTATGCTGTTTGGTTTGACTAATGCTCCAACTGCATTTATGAGTTTGATGAACAAAGTATTTCATAATTACCTTGATAAGTTCGTAGTAGTGTTCATTGATGATATCCTTGTTTACTCTCGTACGAGTGAAGAACGTGTAGAGTATTTGAAAGCTATTTTGTAAGTGCTAAAAGAGAATGAACTTTATGCCAAGTTGACTAAATGTGAGTTTTTGTTAAATGAAGTGGTGTTTTTAGGGCATGTAATTTCGGTAGAAGGAATATTAGTAGATCCAAAGAAAGTGGAAGCTGTGCTTAAATGGGAGCCTTCTAAGAATGCCATGGAGTTTAGAAGTTTCTTGGGATTGGCAGGTTATTATAGGAGATTTGTGAAGGATTTCTCCAAGATTGTAGCTCTATTGTCTAAACTTCTTCGGAAGGATGTGAAATTTGTATAGAATGATGAATGTGATCAGAGCTTCCAAGAACTAAAGACTCAGTTGACATCCACTCCAGTGCTTACACTTTCTATTATCGGTTGTGAATATGTGGTTTATAGTGATGCCTCTTATCATGGTTTGGGTTGTGTGCTGATGCAAAATGATAGGGTGATTGCGCATGCTTCAAGATAACTATGGAAGCACAAGCTGAATTATCCAACACATGACTTGGAGTTAGCAGTCGTAGTATTTGCTTTGAAGATATGGAGACATTATTTGTACGGGAAAACTTGCTGCATTTTTACCGATCACAAAAGTTTGAAATATTTGCTCACTCAAAAGGAGTTGAATTTGAGACAAAGAAGATAGGTGGAATTGTTGAAAGATTATGATTGTACCATAGATTACCCCACCCAAGAAAGGTGAATATGGTAGAGGATGAGCTTAGTAGAAAATCTACTGGCAGCTTGGTATACTTACAAATGACTTACCTACCATTATTATTAGAACTTAGGAATTAAGAGTTCAGTTGAGAATCAGAGAACATGGTGTCTTTATTGCTAATTTAAGAGTAAGACCTATGTTATACGAGAAGATTCACGATCTACAAGAACAAGATACAAAGTTATAGCAGATAAAGGCCGAAGTTCAAAAAGGAGATCATAAGGAGTTTGCCATACACGATGATGGAATATTAATGTACTACAATAGGGTAGATGTCCAGATCAAGCTGAATTGAAAAAGGGAGATATTAAAACAAGCTCATTGCTCTCCGTATACTATGCACCTAGGAAGTACCAAAATGTATTGTGCTTTAAGGGAAAATTATTGGTAATCAGGAATGAAGAAGGACGTTGCAAACTATGTAGCGAGTTGTATGGTTTGTCAAAAGGTGAAGGTAGAGCATCAATGTCCGATAGGACTACTGGAACCCTTACGAGTACCAGAATGGAAGTGGGAACATATCACAATGGATTTTGTAATGAATTTGCCAAGAACATCGAGGAAGCATAATGCCATATAGGTTATTATCGATAGACTTACGAAGTCAGCTTATTTCTTACCCATCTCTATGACCATTACCATGGATGAGTTGGCACGTTTGTATGTTCGTGAAATTGTGAGATTACATGGTGCTTTAGTGTTTATTGTTTCAGATAGAGATCCTCTACTTCCAAATTTTGGCCTAGTCTGCAGGATGCTATGTGTACTAAAGTCAGGTTCATCATCTTCAGACTGATGGACAATCAGAAAAGACTATTCAGACCTTGGAAGAAATGCTACAATCATGTATAATGGAATTTGTTAGTAGTTGAGATGATCATCTTCTGTTGATTGAATTTGCGTATAATAATAGCTTTCACTCCAGCATTGGCATAGCACCTTATGAAGCTTTATATGAAAGAAAATATAGATCTCCAATTTGTTAGGACAAAGAAGGTGCAAGAAATTTAACCGGTCCTAAAACTGTTTATGATACTATAGAGAAGGTCAAAGTCATTAAGGAGAGATTAAAGATTGCTCAACAACGTCAGAAAACTTTTGCCGATCAAGGAAGAAGACATCATGTGTTTAATGTTAGTGATAACGTATTTTTGAAAGTGTCTCCTTGGAAGGGTGTATTACGATTCAAGAAGCAGAGAAAACTGACACCATAGTACATTGGTTCTTATGAGATTTTAGAACTTGTTGGACTAGTTGTATATTAATTGGCTTTGCCACCTGAGTTATCAAAGATTCATAATGTGTTTCATGCTTCATTATTGAGAAAATGCAAGGTTCAGATGAATCAAGAATATTGAACATGGAACTAGTTACTTTGAGAGAACTTGACATATGAAGAAGTTCTAATTCAGATCTTGGATAGGAAGGAAAAGAATCTATTATCCAAGATAGTTCCGTTGGTTAAAGTCTTGTGGCGCAGTCAGAAAGCTGAAGAAGTTACTTGGGAATCAGAGAACGAAATGAGAGCACAATATTCACATTTATTTCATGATATGGATAAGTAAATTCTGAGGACAAAATTCTTTTTAGGGTAGGAGAATTGTAAGCCATCTACCATGTTATACTCCTAAGTAACATTAGCTAATTTGATTTGCAATTAAGTTATAGAAGTACAACTTTTAAACATATTAGCATTAGCGTTGGTCGATCTGCTAGGCATTAGCGATTGATGTTCCAACAACTTCATAGGCACGATTACACATGATAGAGTCTTCAAAGACTTGTAGACTAGCCTTTATTTTGGTCACTTAGTTTATTTTTAAGTTTTGCAAAACTAGCCTCGGCTAAGTTCAGCAGCTTTGACCTCTATTGAGTAAAATGACCATAACTTCCTCATTTATGATTCAATTTGGACAAGTGAATATGTTTTAGAAAATTAAGACATAGACCTACAATTAGTTAGACATAAATTTGTTCATATTGTTAGTGAAAGAAGGTCAAAATTAAGCTTGAAGTTTCTAATTTGTTACTGGACGTGAGATAGGTAGCCAATCAGAGGGAGTGATGTGTAATTTTCTTATTTGATGTTAGGAGATGAGATAGACTTGAGGAGAATTCATCTAGGAGCTGCGTAAGGCCCTCAGTACACCTTAGGACAAATAGTGGAGTCATATCTTGGTGGTTTTGTGGGTTGGTAATGATGTTAAAGTAAGGATATGTGATTATGTGAGTATGTTGATGGAGATGTGTGAAACTATTTATGGAATTGTTGAAAGAAGGTTATTTGATTAGTTTTGAGTGAGATTTTGGTATGCGTAGGGACTCCATGACCTTGTTTAAGTATAATTATGGTTCTTTGAATATAGTATACTTACGTAGTGTTTATATATTCTTAGGTAAAGAAGTGGATAACCAACAAGCTGATTCGTCTAAGGAAGTTTAAGATTTACGTACTTGGAGGAAGTTAAGGTGAGTGGATAATGGGTTCACAAAAAAAATTATTTTTATTTACTATCTATATTCCTTGTTATGTTTAAACTAGATAGTAAATAAACTATGCCCTGTTTCTCAGAGCTATTCCATTGATTATATCGTCATTGATCCTATTACGTTGAAAGACCTTCATTTACAATCTTATTCATTGATATAGATCATAATTATTTCTATTATTATTCCATATAGTTATGAGCCTTGTATGATGTTCATGTTTATGATTATGTTTATGAGGTCTTTGGGACCGCATGTGGTATGCATTAAGCTTTTGGGGCGTATGCCATGTGTCTTGCTCTTTGGGAGTGTCTATGCGCATATGACTTATGTTTTTGTTGCATTTATTCTTGTGTAACATTTAAATATTATGTTGTGACATAATGCATGGCTCATAGCTCTTATGTTCCATATTACATATGTTATGACCATATGAAACTATTATGTATTATGATTCGTATGACACCAAATATGACCTATTGTTATTCCTTAACCTCATGATGCTTATTATCTACTCACTGAGCTTGTCTCACCATCCTTTCTTATTCATTTTCCAAATTAGTGGTTGAAGATCTGCGAGAGCTACGATAGCATCGTGAAAGCTTGCTACTGAGGTTAGGCCAACGTAGATGTATTTTGGTTATTTTGAAGTTTTAGTGTAATGATAGGGTTGAGGTTGTAGATGATGTACATGGTTGCATTTGTAAGAGTGTTTAGTTGTTGTATAGGTATGATATGGCATGTTTATGTATATGAGGCTTGCATGGATTTGATTAACATTAGTTTTAGTCAAATTCCTGTGTTGGTTGCGATTAATAAGTTATTTGTCGTGACGTAGTTTTAGTTGAATCCCTGCGCCGATTGCGACTAGCATTCTGAGGTCGAGCCAACGAGGAAGTCTTTTGTTTGTTTTGAACTTGTAGTATATTTGATATAGTGGATAACTTAGATGGTTGTATAGTTGTGAGGTTTGCGAGTGTGATGAATTTTGTTGTATAGGTAGGCTGTATTCAGATTTATATTTATGAGGCTTGTAAAGATTTGATTAACATTAGTTTTAGTTAAATCTTTGCGCTGGTCATGACTATTAGGTTACGGGACGTGACATATCTAATACAGGAGCTAGTGACTAAAACACAACATTCACATTCCAGAATCTAATAGCTTATATATCATTACCATGCTACACATACATTACATAAAATTCCCCTTAAGACATATCATTCACCTTTGAATCTTTGGTATTAAAGACTTGGGCATATCTCTTTTCCAAGAATACAAGGAATAAGTAAACTTGATTCTTCTATTCAAACTCAGATCATACAACACTATGAAGTATACCATGATGCTAGACACAAATGTCTACCTTTTTATAAGTGCTTTTGTTTTAGCAGTTGTTTTTTATTCGAATCATGTGGCTATCTGTGACAAATATGTTGAAAATACGATGGATATTTATATTTTTTAACAGTTATGAATGAACATTCTTAAGACACTTAAATCTACTTGATGAAAGATAAAATAGTTATAATAACTCATTTCTAATAATTTTTAAAATTTGTAGAAACTCAATTTGCCAAAAAAGTCAAAACAATAATATCAGATCAGGAAAGAGAATGTTATATCATTGAGTTTTACAAAGAAGAAGGAATAAGTCATAAAAAAATTTGTGTTTATACACTAGCACAAAAAGGTTAAGTGAAAAGAAAGTATCAAGACATTTCAAAATATAGTAAGGGCGTGATGTTTCAATCCCATCTTCCCAAATATTTCTAAAATGATGTAATTTTTCGTGCTATTTATTTGATGAACTGATTTCCTTCCATGTCATTATCTTAATCTCATACTCTTTTTGAACTTGTTTATGGCAAATCTCTCTCTTTTGGATTATACTTATATTATGTAGTAGTACATCATTGCTATCATGCAAAATTTGGTTCTCTAGCCAAGCAGTATATATTTTAGGAATCCTACTTGAGATCTTAAGATAAAGTGATTTATATGTGATACTCTATAAGCACATATTTCCATTTCAAGTCCATTCCATAGATATTCCTGAGACCTCTCTCTTTCCACATTTCCATCATCATTTGAATTTTCTCAATCTTGAAGATCCTCTATAGAAATTTTATAGTATCACCATTTGCAAAAATATACAGTAGAATTGTATGCAAAAATTTTCATAGCCCCATTTGTAGGACCAACTGTCTTACCCCTACTTTCATTAATACACTCTACTAAGAAGATCCACTAGGTATAAAACTATCTCTCCTTATCTCCAAAATTATACACTTGATCCTTCTCAGTAGCACTTTATGCTTTTTTCCCTTTTTAGTTTATCTTATTTTTCTCCTAGGATATTTTATCTAATTCAATCTTTTTTACTTTAAACAAAAAGTTTTTAGTAGATCTATTGTTAGCTATACAGAACATGAGTCTTATGAACAATCCAATAAAGAAAGATTGTTAGGTGAGAACTATGTAATTTGAGTTTGATGCTCTTGTTGATAATCATAATTGGTTTGAATAACGTAGAAAAAAATTGAAGTAGTTCAGGTTTTAATCCATGTCTCCCTAGAATTAGGATTTTCCTCTCCCTTCTGTGAGTCTTCCCCCTAGCCTTAGGATTTCCCCTTAATATAGTCTTTCCTTCGATCTTTTCATCCATCCTAACAATCACACTTTATAGAAAACGGTGAAACTAGAGTCTCGGCTTCTTGGATTAGGGTTTAAGGGCTATCACTGTCGATAGGTTAGATTTTGGTCTCTAGGGTTTGTGAATGGAGGAGGGTGGTTTGGGTGAATCGAGTTGGGAGGATAAGCAGGGTAGAGTCACTCAAAGCCAAGAGGGAATTCTGGCTATTGGTGGGGTCGGGAGAGAGTATGTGAGAGGGGGTAGGGATAAGGGAGGAAACACCAGAACTGGTTTTTATGATAGTTACAGAACTACATCCCAAGAACGTGGGGCTCATGAAAATGTTAAAGAAGACATCGTCAATCTATTCTGTGAATTAAATCTATAGCCCACCGCAGACAATGTTTATGCCTTAGTGAGGACAGTCTGTACTGGCAAATCAATCAATCCATCGACCTTCATGAGTGTCATGTAGAAGGCTTGGAACCCAAGACATAGCTAGGACATCACTGTACTCCTACCGAATAGATTCTTGTTTCAGATCAAGAACAAAAAAGATCTGGAAAAAGTACTTGAAGAGCAACCATAGAACTTTGACAAGCAGGTGGTTATCCTCAAAGAGATTAGGAGCGATGAACAACTGTCTAGTGCATCCCTATTCGCAGTCCCTTTCTAGGTCCACGTGTCCGACCTTCCACTAGGTACCTATTCAGAATCTATGGCCAATGCTATCGGTAATTTGATTGGCGTCTTTATGAAATGGGATTCTTCAGAGGAAGCAAGAGGCAAATTCCTCCAAATTTGGTATCTTTTGGATGCCCGTGTAGCTCTCCTGAGCAAGATAAAAATTCAATTTGCTGGTGGTACAGTCGCTTTGGTGTACTTTAAATTTCAAAGGCTTCAATCCTTTTGCTATGCATGTGGCTGCTTGGGACATCTGGAAAACGATTGTGAGCTATCAGCCGAGGATAACCCATCCCCGCACATGGACAATCCCTATGGAAGTTGGTTGCGAGCTTCCCTTCAAAAGCCGAGAAGAGTTTCTGAGCAAGGGTAGGCTTTAGCCTCTTCTCAATAGAGTCGACCTCCCTCGTCCGCACGGAGACCCATCCCTTTTGAAATTGAAAGAACGACCCAGACTGCCACCAACCAAGAGGTCGACCTACCGTCACTTAAACCATACCCAAACTCATACCTGCCTCCCCCAAACTCAACCTTCCCTAGCAAGTTACCAATCGCACCACCAAATCCCATACCCAATGTTCGATCCCCTATAACCCCCTACCCTATATCCACCCGACCATAACCTTCCCCCCATCTCCCACATCCACCGAATACATTCCACCTCCCTTCCATAATCCTTCCCTAATCTTATCCCAATCCCCAACTAATACCATAGCAATCCACTTAGACACGCCCTCCCCCCATTATCCTGACTTATACCAACCAAAACCTCCTAGCAATAATAATCTCACCTAACATAGCCCTGGACACTCCTAAACCTACCCCAGTTATAACCACCACCACAAAGACTACCACCACTATAGACCAACCCTCTACCGAATAGGATTCCTATTCCTTGAAGACTTGGAGATGCCTTCAAAGAGTGGGCAATAATATGGGGGATGCCATTATGGTGTCTGCACATGAGTCTATTCTCAATAAAAGAAAAGTAGACGAGGACTTGACTGATCACACTCGGATTACCAAATGTGCTTCTCTGGTTGCTAGGTCTGAGACAGATATCCTACTACTAGCGGAGGCTGTGGAGCAGCCCTGCCGAATCTAATGAATATTCTATGGTAGAACTGTCGCAAGCTAGGGAGTCCCAAGGCAAATTGTGTTCTTGTGTGAAACAAAACTAAAGGAGACTGAAGCTGAGAATATGAAATGGAGAATCAGTTTTAAATGTGGTTTGTATGTACCGTGCGAGGGAAGCAGAAAGTCCAGAAGCAGCAATCTTATGTTATTGTGGAGAAGGGAACATAAAATCCAACTGCTATCTTACTCCCTCCACCATGTGGATGTGGAGGTTATGGAAGCACCCTCATAGTGGCTCTACAGGTGGCCTAATTTGGCTGATTGACACCTGTCTTGGTCGTTGTTAAGACAGCTGAAGCTATAATCTCCCTTACCATGGATATATGGAGGTGACTTCAATGAAATTATGTCACTATCGAAGAAACAAGGTGGGCGTGTTATTCCCTATAGTCAGATTGATGCTTTTCTTTCAGCTATCTAGACCTGCTCACTTTATGAAATTAAGCAAACCAGATTGAAGTTTACGTGGAGCAATGGACAAGAAGCGGAAGCTCACATTGAATGCCAATTAGATAGATTTTTTGCAACATCTAATTGGTCTGAAATGTTCCCAACAACGTTCATTGAGGCAAGAGCTAGAATGGGCTCTGACCACAGTCCTCTCGTTGGAAGTGTTCGAAAGGAAGTAATTAAACCATATGCCAAGAAATTTAGGTTTGAAAAAATGTAGTTAAGAGATGAAGCAATTCAAGACCAGGTTTGCAAGGGATGGGAGTCATCAAGTTCGGAGGAGGTCGTTTCTATCCGATTATCAACTTGTACCAAGCATTTAATTTACTAGGAGAGAGAGCCTTTTGGCCATGTTCGGCAGCAGCTTTGCAAGCTAAAGGATGAAGTTGCTTTTCTCCAGACTCAGTATCAATCCGTGGAGACCAGGGATAGGCTCTGTAACTATCTTAAATACCGGGATGAGCTACTTGTTAGGGAAGAGGTTATGTGGTCTCAAAGATCTAGAGTCGAGTGGCTTAGAGAGGGTGATAGAAATTCTAGCTTCTTTCATCAAAGAGCAAGTTATAGACGAGCACGTAATAGGATAGTGGGTATAAAATATTTTGAGGGTGTAGAGGTTTCGAATGAAGAGGGTATCCAAGAAGTTTTTAGGGACTTTTACGTTTCACTTTTTTCTTCAAATGGTTATGTGCAGGTGGAGAACATCACCCAACACGTAGTTCCGAGAGTTACCCCAGCCATGAATGCCAATCTAGCCGTACCCTTTTCTCAAAACAAAGTCTACAAAGTCTAGACCTGATGTGTCACGACCCAAATCTGGGTCGCCGACATAGCGCTGGATCACGCTCACCTAAACCAATGAGCTGTGACCCAACCAGCCTCATACATACACATAAATACCATAGTGCGAAAGTGTATCATTAATATATATGCAGAAGCACTTTCATACATAAATATGTAAATATTTTACATATATGATACAAATATTCTCATACATAATACTTACAATTATCCTTGCATAATTCTAAAGTTATACAAATGCAGGATTTACAATATGTACAATGGAGCGACTCTACTAGATCACAAAAGAGAAATACCATCCGGAGACTTCTAGCAACCTGAGAAGTAGATGATGATCTCAAACGTATAAACAACAAAGACTCTCCAGACGTCACGATCCTTAACTTTCGTCACATGTGGAGAAAGGGGTAAGTACTTGGAAGTACTTAGTAGAGGATATTAAAACTAACCTATAATTAACTAATCAACCACATACATTGACAAAAATTCATGCATAGACAAATGTTCCAAATTAACATTTAGCACATCACAAGTAATTCAATCGTAAATAAAGACGAATTCATAATCATACACATAGGCACGTTCTGATCCAAATATGGCATCACAAACGTCATATCATATTCACAAATCATACACATAGATATGTTCCGATCCAAACTTGGAGTCGCAAATGTCAAATAAATGGATGGACTTCGGATAGGTCTTGAATGTGTCACTCCTTCTCACAACACTGGGATACCATATCTTATAGCACTTTCATAATCAAACTCCACCAGCCATATCATAATCATATCAAATCCAATGTATCCCTAAAACATGTGCCCATGTGCCAACATCCCCGGTTGGCGCAGGTAGACCTCATCGTCCGCCATCTCACAAATTGACTCACATATTTCATACACAAATTCATAATTTCAAATCATAACTTCATAATCCAAAGACTCATGATTTTCAAAACCATGCATAAACTAAAATTATCAAAGTACACAAACTAAAGACTCATATATTCATAATCCATCAAATAACCACATAATCACCATATCAAAGCAAAGTCACAAGTTTATAACAAACAATGTTAGCCAAAACAGAGGTTAGGGATAATATCACCCTACCTTAATCCAAATTGTCCAAATGCTCCAAAAGTGATCCACTCTTCACTTTACGATCCTTGATGCTCAATTTTCAATATATGATCAACTAAATCATCAAAACAACTCTCTAATCAACATCAACCTCTCAATCCCAAGAGATAAGGAAAGATCTACTCATCAGTCCCAAATATCAAATCCTTACACAAAGTCTCCAAAAATATACAAAGGTCCTATAATCCAACACTTAAGCATAGTTCATCATCTACAATCATCATATCTTCTCATAACATCAACCAAACCTTAAAAAACTACACGTGCTCTTCACCAAGTTCATACCTAAAGTTCTCCAAAATTATCTATACTTATATCAATTCCAAGGAAATCACAGGATCTAAACTTAATTCCAATAAACTTAAGCCTAAAACTCACTTACCAATCCTTAAATCAAGAGATCTTCTTTCTCTTTATTTTCCTCTTCTTCTCCCACATTTTCTCCCTCTCTCTCTTTTTCTTTCAAAAGGATGACTAATAACTCACTTAAGCCTCCCAAGATATTTTAGTCCAAGACTTTCCATAAATGGAAAGTTTACCTAACACAAGTGGGCATCCTTCTTTCCTTTTGATCCTTGACTTTTTAAGTCATTCTCAAACACTCCTAACCTCTACTTAAGTTCTAATAAGCCCACAAATCAATCGTCAATCCATTAAAGTCATATAGTTCATCAATTAATAAAATCTTCCAAATCTGACAAGAATCATACCTAAAATTGAGCTTCAAATCCTCTCTCATGATCCTATTAAAGAAATCCTCAAATATCAAAACTTTCATTCTAAGTCCTAGTTTTAGGTGTTAGGAATCCCTTCAAATTAAAATCACCTAAATCGGAGATCGTATGAGGAAGTTATGGATTTTTGAAGTAAAGTTTGCGCCTAAATCACAAAGACATTTTGGAAACTCGGTTTCACCAATGAAACAGGGAATTGTAAAACTCCCTGAATCTTTTAGCTTCATCAGAAGATTCTTTGAGATTGAGAGCTACAATTAGCCATAAGGGTAATTGTCTCTCCATCTTCCCATTTCCTCTTCTTAGTGAATAGTTCTTTTAGAAACTTGGCGTAGTGTGGAACTTGATCTAGCATTTCTAAGAATGAGACACTAATCTGAAAGTTCTTCATTTTCTCCACGAAATAGAGAAATTTTTCATCCATCCCCGACTTTTGCTTTACCTTCTGAAGAAAAGGTAGAATGGGGACCATAGGTGGTGGTAGTACATAAACTTCTTCTTCCTCCGTAACTTTTTCTTGCGAGACCTTGTCTTTTTCTGGACTCACCACATCATTCTCCTTAGCCTTCTTTTTGACTAACGGAGAACCTAATTCTTTGCCACTTCTTTAAAAGATTGTATTAACTTGGCCACGAGGATTTGCTTCAGTAGAACTTGGGAGAGAGCCAAATGCTCTTTGTACATTTGTCTTTGCAATTTCCCCAAGTTGTACTTCCATGTTATGTATGGCAGTTGCTTGCCCTTTCAGAAATTGTTCTAAATTGTTCTGACTAGCTTCTTGGGCTGCTAATACCTTCAAGATTTGACTTTCGTTGTTGGACGATTCTCCCATTTGTTGGATGAATTTCTCAACCTTGTCAAATCTATCCTCAAGGGCCACCATTCTTTCTCCTAAGAATCCACGTGGTTGAAAACTAGGTGGTGGTCCTTGTTGCATGACACGTAAAGGCAATCCTTTATCAGGAACGATCGCCATACTATCATTATTGTTTCTTTCTTTCCATGAGAAGTTAGGGTGGTTTTTCTAACCAGGATTGTAAGTTGAGGAATATGGGTTGTTTACCATTCGATTTCCTCCTTGTCCTTGACCACTCACAAAGTTGACCTGCTCTGTAGATTGGCTCATCATCGCACATTGACTAATCTCGTGGCCAGTATTGCCATAGGCTTTACAATGTTATTGTAAAGCAACAGCATCAACTTTGTTTAGAGTCAAATTATGCAATTGCTTTGCCATCAAGTCTAATCGTGCTTGAAAAGATGAGGAAGAATCAAGTTCAATAATTCCTCTTCTCTCACTCTGCTCAGTTACATCCCTTAACTCTCTAATGGTTTTTTTTCTCTCATTCGTGATTATCCTGTTTGTTGCTGCCAGCTCTTCCAGTTAATGGTGGGCTTCATCCCTTTCCTTTCTCAGGAAATTTCCGTTAGATGTTGAATCAACATTTCCCATAGTTGTTGGCAACAGGCTAAAATAAAAAGTCTTAAGAAGAGACTGCTCAGACAAACTATGGTGCGGGCATTTTCATTGCAATTCCTTAAATCTCTCCCATGTTTCACTCAAAGACTCTCCTTCATATTGTTCGAAGTTGGTTATCTCCTTCACGAGCTTGTTAGTCTTTAGTTGGGGAAATATTTGTCAAGGAAAGTATTTGCCAATTGCTCCCATGTGGTTATTGGAGTACCCTTAAGTTGCTTATACCATAACTTAGCCTTATCCCTTAACGTTTATGGAAATATTCTAAATCTTAACAGCATCATCAGACGCTCCAGGATACTTAAAATTATCAGCTAATTCCATGAAGTTTCCCAGATGTTCATTGGGATCTTCATTAGGCAAACCATAGAACTGACCCGAAGCTTGAAGCATATGAATCACGGCCAGCTTAATTTTGAAGTGATTAGCTTCAACAGCTGGCTGTTGGATTCCTGATTTTGCTCCTTCATATGTTGATCACCCATGGTCCATTAGAGAATGTCTAGGGGCATGAACTCCAACCCCTTGACCCTCTTACATTTGGTCCATTATTTCTTTTTCTCGTCTCTCCCTCCATAATGACCTTTCTAACCGCGTCATTTCTTCTTAATCTCTAATGGAGAAATATTGGTTGAACGGGTTAATGACATGCATGTAACTTGTCAAGCAAGACAAGTCACTTGGTCAAAAATTCAACACAAAATAAAGAAAAATAAAATAAAAATAAAATATACTAATATATACTAATCCAAGTTCGTAAACCAAATTGAAAGTCTAAATTTCAATCCCCGACAACAGCGCCAATTGACGATTTGCTTCTTTTTGAACATTCTACCATAATTCTGCTTGATAATGGACGATCGGTCATTTGTCAGATCTTTCTGGCGTACGCCAGAAATAGGTGGTGTGCGCCACCTTTTGACCAGCTTAGAACTCAGGCATACGCCAACAGCACTTTGCGAGAGCAAAAAGCTAATGGACTAACAAACCAGGCATGCGCCAACTAGGATGGCGTGTGCCAGTTCAGTAGCAGAGTTGTAGCAAATTGCAATAAGAGTAAGTAGGGTTGTCGATCCATAGAGACTGAGTTTGACTACTCTAAGGTTTACTAACTTAACTAGTATCACGTTATGAAGTTTGGTTGTTCACATAAGTGATCTAAACACAAAAGCACAAATTTAAAGCTAACGAGTTCTAACACATAGATAGATATGTTATAAAATAGAATATTAACAACTCAAACACTCAACATGAGCAAGGTGCCTAAACCAGCAACATAACTATAAGATTTAGAGGGTTTTTAGTAAGTGTGATGTGGTTCGAGTAAATCTCAGAACTAATCCTCACTTTCGCACAAGATTAGCCAAAGTTGATCCTAAACTAGACTTAGAATGGTTAGATATGTTCTTTCGACCCCACCAACCTTCTAAACTAGCAAAGAATCAACTATATGCTCCACTCCAAGAGTAGTTAGTATGTCACCAAGGAGATTTCTCTCCTAGCAAGAGTACTCATCATCAAACCAACCTATCCATCAATTCTATCTCATTTCGGTCTCAAGTTTTGACTAGCTACTAAGGCTTGGTGATCAAGCAAGTCTAAGCAATAGGATCAAGCACATTGATAAGAACACATACAAGACCATACACACTTCCATACAGTGGCTACATCAAATGTAACAAGGCACCAAACTCATATAACTACTCACACATACTAATATTTAACTTCATAAGCACAAAACATAGACAAAAGTAGAAAGGAGGGAGACTTATCAAGACTCCAAGCTCCCTCTCTTCAAGTCCACGTTCTTCCATAGAAACTACTTCTATTTTTACTAATATAAAGTTGTGTTATGTCTTGTGTGTTCTCTCTTTACAAATGAAAGGCAAAAAGCTTTATATAATTACTAACTAAAGGAATAGTTAACAAAATATCTAAACTAACTTAGCTAACTAAAATATGTAAGCTAAAAATATCTAAAAAGAGGTCTGCCAACTTGTCCCCTACCTTCACAAAGCTCTAAACCACCTTTTTATAATCTTCCAATTGTTTGTCCAACACTCAGCTTTATTTAACTTATGTCCATCTGGTCTGGTGTACGCTAGCTTCACATGGCGTGTACCAACTCTTCATGATTTCCATCCTCGAGTGTAATCGGTCGTCTGAGTGAATGGTCATTTGAGTAACGGCTTCTTGGCATATGCCATGTAGGCTTGGCATGCGCCAGGTTCCCATTCTTTGCATTCTTTAGCTTTGTGACTTCCTTCTCATCCTTGGCTTAGCGTGTTCGCTCGATCATCCTCCATTTCTCCTCAAATAGACTCCTAAAAACAAGCAAACACAATGAAAAACGATAAACTTAATATAAACATACAATAAACAAAAACTAACACAATGACAACTAAAACAAAACTAAATAAACCTAAAATACTAAGAACGATCTACTAAAATGACACGAATAATGAGTGTTTTTTGACACTCATCAGGTTTCCCTAAATACATTTTTCCCATATCAGATCTCTTTCAACAAGTTGCAAAACTAATGATTCAGGGGACCAACCATTGGGATGAGCAATGGATTGAGCACTTATTCGACGATACAGATGCTGCTTTGATTAGATCAATTCCTATGATCTCCCGCTTTCACAATGATACTCTATGTTGGTAGTTTACTGAAAATGGACTCTTCACTGTCAAGAGTGGCTATCACCATGACTTCCAAAACTAGTGGTCTTCCTCAGGTTTGTCCTCCACTGTATTATATGATACTTCCACTTGGAGCCGGTGCTGGAACCTATGGTGTCTGCCTTGCTTAAAGTTATTCTTCTGGAGGGCACTTGACAATAATTTCCCTGTCCATGAAAACTTATGTAAACAAGGAATACCAATTGACATAAGTTGCCCTCTCTGCCATTCTAGTCCTAAGTCTATACATCATCTCCTCTTAGGATGCCAGCGGTTGAGTGACCTGTTCCAGAAGGCCAGATGCCCTTGGGACTTATCATTGCCATATACACTATCTGATTTCTTCAATAGTATCATCCTGAATCTATCAGATGCTATGAAGACTTAGTGGCTGGCATGTTTCTGGGGGGTGTGGAAGATTCATAATCTTTATTTGTTTGGTTCTCCTTCAGATGAAGAAATTGCTGGAGAAATGTCTAAAGTTATACGGTTCGGCGAGGACTTTACTGTGGCTAACTTGATCAAATCCCCTCTACCACTAGAAACATCTACTTGGTCTGCTCCCAACATGGGTTAGGTTAAGATCAACTCAGATATGGGGTTCCTTGCAACAAGAATAGGCCAAACTAGTGCTATAGCATAGGATCACAATGGCCTCTTCATTGGTGCGATAATCATATCAGTTCCCTCTATCCACCATCCAGTACTCCTTGAAGCAATGGCGGTTCTTGTAGGAATTCTACTAGCAGTTCAGCATAATCTCTAGAAAGTGGTGTTTGAAACTGACTGCCAGCCCTTAATTCATCGACTAAACCGACCATCTGATGATCGCAGCGATATCTCAATCTTCATTGCAGACTGTTTAGCTACCTCTGCCTCACTCGTAGATCACTATTTTGTCTTTGCCAGAAAGGGGGGGCCAATGTTCCCGCACACCTCCTCACAAAGTTTCTTATTCCAACTGAGATATCTGAGCTTTCCTTTTTGTTTTTGCCTAATGAGATTGTATCGGCTCTTAATCTTGACAATGATGTATTCAATATTTAAGTAATGAAATTAGTTTATTTTCCTCAAAAAAAGAATAATCACAATTGGACATTGATCTCTCCTCTCTCTGGGAAACTTATTATTGGTAGTAAATGGGTTTATAAGATCAAACACAAGTGTAATGGTAGCATTGAGAAGTTTAAGACTAGACTTGTTGCCAAAGATTATGCTCAAACTCTTGGAATTGCTTATTTTAAGATTTTTAGTCATTTAGTTAACATTTCTACCATTCATATTCTCTTAGCTATTATTGTTAGTCATAATTGACACATGTATCACCTTTATGTTAATAATGCCTTTCATGGCAATCTTTAAGTGGAAGTCTATATGTACAAATTATAGAAATCTATATATGGTTTGAAACAAGCAAATAGGTAGTGATTTGCTAAATTGACCACTATCTTATTGGCTTTTGATTTTATCAAGTCCAAACATGATCACTCTATATTCATTCTAGCAAAGTAAGTGTTACGATAAATATCAGGTTAAGAATATGTACAAGAGAATACGATCGCATAAGTAATTTAATGAAAAATAAGATCATCTCTACAGGGACATAATAATCACTTCTTTAATTATCAGATTATAAATTCTTGATTTTAATCTAAGTAATTAAAACTAAGTGATTGGTTGGTGAATTAACTATATGAATTGCTACACGAGTCTAAGGTTGTCAATCCTAAACTCGAGCAACAATCAATACTATAATAATGAAACTAGGCAGACAAAGTCTATGCCATGAACTAAGGTTGTCAATCTTAATTCTAAGCACACAATACGCTATAATCAAACGATTAATAATAGAGCAGATGAATGAAAAGATAACACTTAATCGTAAGATATGAAAATACCTCGTCGATTAAATAATCCAAATCATTGATTACAATCCTTGGAATGAAAGAACAAAATAATAATGAAAGGCTAAAAGTGATTGTCTTGAGCGAAAGCTATCAAGTGTCTTAAAACCTAGGGTTTTAGGCTTATATATATCCGACCTCAAAATAACTAAAAAACCAAATAGAGTTCCAACTACACAGGACATCAAAACTCCCAAAACAGTCGAACTCTAGCGCCTACTATGATTGCAGCGACTACTTGGTCTGATTCTTCATCCACCACTCAGCGCCTGCAACTAATCCAGTGACCACTTGTCATGAACAACATCTTTATTTGATCAACAGTTCTTCTTTAGTTCAAACTCCTCGATTCTCCAATCTTGCTCACCCACCTGTATCAGCACACATAAAATCAATATTACCCCCTTCTCAACTCAATATACCAAATAGATCAAACATTCAACAAACTACACTAGAAACATACACACAATATGACCAATACACACCAAAATAACACTAAGTAGATATGTATTTACACACATATCACACTCTCACACTTACTTCCTTGCTTGTCCTCAAGGAAGGTGCATCAGAAGTACCAACTAAATGGCTCCCCCCTTAAAGTTAAAATCATTGTCACAAGACTACCCCACAGTCACGAAAGTCACTCACCCAAGCATCACAAATAGGAATCACGTAGACAACTCACTCTCAATCATTTAATCCAATTTTTGCACCAAGCATTCTACACTAAAGGGTTGACTGCTCTTGGGGTTAGATAGATGTATGCTCACCTATATATGGTAGTCAACTATCTTATTGCTAGCATATACATCCAGGGTCTAAGAATACTAACATCATACTAGAACACACTTGAACAAGATAGAATGCATCATCAGAGGGACTTTACATAGGGTTGTGTGGGCCTTAGGGTAAAGGTAATGATATATAGGCATGGGCACAAGCCAAACCACCCAATTTGACATATAGGCATGGGTAGTGGCTAAACCACCCAATCCGAGGAGCTATACAAAAGTATTCTAACTCTTGACCAGTCTACGCATCTCACTCTATGTCTAAGCGCTCATCCCAATGTACCCTTAATCCTAAATATCAATTTCTCCTGACTTGCTCTATTATTCCTTGTGCTATGCTTTCAGAACCATTCTTTTCTTTCCACTTGTCCTTGATCTTTCACTTTGTACTTTCCAACTTTCCACTTTCATTTTTCTTTTTAATCTTTTTCCAATTTTTTTTCTTTCATCTTTTTCTTCTTTCTTTTCTTTTTCTAGCACAAGGTTTTTCTCTTTTTTTCTTTTGTGAAACATAGCAAGTCAAGTCTTTATTTTTTTCTAGTTTCATCTACCCGTTATCCCTACTTAATCATCCCGTCCAACTTGTGCTACTATATAAACCCTTACAAATATTTCCCATAAGATGTGATCCAAGTGCATCCTCGGACGGATAGTCAAAGGTAGGAAGATAGTCAAATAAAGGTTGTATCATGGCTTACATATAGTATTTTCAATGGATATGCTTAAGCTCAATGGGTTAAACAAGGGATTATGTAGGAAGTTTTTGCTCTAAGGCTCTAGGCTCATAACAAAGGTGCCTTTTGACATATTCTGCCTTATCCAGTTACGTTAAGTAATCATGCAAGACTCTTATTGCTGGACCGTATAAGCACCTCATGAATAAATGAGAATGTCCTCTCCTTCAGCTCAAAATCTTACAAGGTCACTCATCAACTCCTTTAGTCTAGCCTACCAGATGCAACGACCAGCCAAAATGACCAAGGGTGAGGCTGCTATTTGTTCTTATTCGTTCTACTCAAGTTTGATTACTAGTGTGATAATGAGTGTGAAAACACTCATCTTTTTTGTATGTTTCTAGAGTCATTTTGTCTTTGTTTCTAGTGTTATTGTTTGATATGCATGGTTATAGTTCTTATATCGAGTATTGTCTATTTTTGTGATGTCTTTTGATTCTTATTATGGTTTCTTTGTTTTAGAAGGTTATGGTATGCTAAATGGAGGATGTGTATGCACCTTGGATCATCGAACACAATTAGGCTTGCTGAGGAGGAAGGACGTTTTGATCATGGACCTCGAACACTTAACAGAGACTGACCTTTTGCGACTAAAAGGGCGATAACTTTCGCATCTAAAATCCAATGGAGGAGAGTGAGATGGCTATGGAAAGAAGAATCCGGGGCTATAACTTTGTCTCTTAAACTTCGCCCAATTCTGAGTCTAAGAGGGCCAAATATCGAGTTAAAAATCAGGGTCCAATTTTGGCAAAAATTCCTACGAGTGGGCCAAACTTGAAGGCTGATTTTGGGCCCAATATTGGCTTCTTGAACCAATTTCGTGGCTGCCATTTGAAGAGGAGAAATGAGAGTTTTGGGAGCATTTTAACTCTTATGAAGGGACAATGAGATATTAGGAGGGGACAACTTTGTATTATATGATACTTTAGACATACTTTATACTTTCACTTTTGTTTCCACCATCTTCCATTATTGTTGATCTTGGAGAAGAACTTGGAGAAAGAAGAGGAGAACTTAGAAGAAGAAGATCATCAAGGAAGCTTACTCTCTCCATTTTTCCTAGATCTATTTTATGGTTTTGGTTTGAACTAGTCAAGGTACTTTTCTTATTTTATAATCAATACTCTATTTTCTTTTGCTAGTTAAGTTAATTTTATGTTTCTACATTCATCTTCTTGTTAATCATGAGTTTGATCTTTGGATGAATTTGTGAGTTCATGAATCAAGAGTGACAACCTTGACTCGGTTCATAAATCTAGTCTGATTGTTGTGAATTGATATCGTTGATTTGATCTAGGATTGACAACCCTATGTTAATTGATGATATTAAAACTTAGTAGCTTTAGAATCATCACCCAATCAAGTTACTCAATTTGCTTAACTTAAGAGATTTAAGGATCAATAATCCAGTGTTTAGCAAAACAAATTCACTAGTCCTTGTGGAGACGATCCTACATATCACTATATTACTTATGCGACCATGTTCTCTTGCACGTATTTGTAAGTCGAGTTTGGACGCATCAAGTTTCTGGCTCCATTGCCAGGGACGAGTTTGAATTAGTTGTTGTTAATATTGGATAACATGTTCTTAATTTTGAGATTAAGCATTGTTAGAATCTTTGTTTATCACTATATTTGATCTTCTTTATTGATTTTTTAAGTGCAGTAAAAATACAGAAGGTGAATGCCACATACTCATCGTGAAAACCAACCTCTTCTTGAGCAAGACACAGAGATCAAACGAACCATTCGAAGAATTAGGAGGAGAAATCTACACACAGACGAGATGGCAGAACAACACATCGTCAACATTCCAGTCGACAACATGAGGAGAAAATCACATCCTAGATTGACCAATCTTAGGTCAAGTATTACATATCCGACTGTTGAGGCTAGCAACTTCGAGGTCGAGAATAATCTTATTCAAGCAGTTCGACAAGATCAGTTTAGAGGATTGCCTTTTGAAAATCCAGCAAAGCATATCCAAACATTTGAAGACCATTGCTCACCGGTCAAGTATAATGGTGTCTCGCCAGATGCCATTAAACTTCGGCTTTTCAAGCATAGCCTAAAGGACAATGCTAGAGAATGGGTTGACTCATTTCTTGGAGGCACCTTCACTACTTGGGACGAACTTGTAAACAAGTTCATGGAGAAGTACTACCCTCCAGGTAAAACTGCTCAATTGCGTAATAAAATTTCTCAACATAAATATCATGGTGGAGAATCTCTGCATGAGGCCTGGCACCGTTTCAAGGCTCTCCTACGCAATTGTCCACATCATCAAATTCCTGAGTGGATGATCATCGAAAATTTCTATAATGGATGCGAGCCGCAAGTCCGCGTCAACATAGATGCAGCAGCTGGAGGAAACCTGACAGAGAAAATAGAAACTAATGGCCTCCGCATTATCAAAGCAATGGCTACCAATAATCATGAGTGGGGTGAGCGAGCTGAAAGATGAAAGGTTGCTAGTGTGTAGGACAATAATGAAATAGTTGCGCTTAAGGCAGAAGTTGCAGCCCTTACACAAGTAGTCAGAACTGCTTTTGCACCATCAATCGCATCGTCATCCCAGGTTTGCGAGATTTGCACAGGATCACATGGTACCGATACTTGCTCTTTCATTTCTGAACCTATGAATTATGTGGGTAATACTGATAGGAATAATGATCCTTATTCTGCTATATATAACTCGGGTTGGAGAAACCACCCAAATTTTTCATGGAAGAATAATGCAGGTCAACAGGTATTTCAACAGCCGTGACCACCTTTCGGAGGTGGAAATGTGCAAGGACCTCCACCTCAACAATTTCAACCATACTAACAAAGATGGCAACAATAAGGTCCTCCACCGCAGGATCGTCGAAATGAAGATGAGTTGTGCAAGCAAGTGCTTAGCCATGAAGCAACCATCAGGAATTTGGAAGTACAGATCAGCCAACTAGCAGCACAACTCAATGCCAGACTGCCTGGCACTCTTTCAAGTAACACAGAAGCTCCTCCCACCAAGCAGGAGCATTGTAAGGCAATCACCACTCGAAGTGGCCTGGATTTAAGAAAGAAGGTAGCCAGCATTCTAGTTAACCCTCCATCAAAGAAGATAACCACGGAGGAAGAAGAAGAGCTGCGAGTAAATCCTTCTACTATGGTTAAGGATAAGCCTGTCGAGGAAGTGGCCAAAAAGAATCTAGAAAAGAAATATCCTCCTCCACCTTTCCCTCAAAGGCTAAACAAGCAAGCTTCACAACCAAACTACCATAAGTTCCTAGAGTTGTTCAAAAATCTTCATATCAACATCCCACTCCTAGATGCATTCGAGCAGATGCCTTCTTATTGTAAATGGATCAAGGAGTTCATTTCAAAGAAAAAGAAGATTGATGACTTTGAAGTTATTCTATTGACCAGGGGATGTAGTGCAGTCTTGACCCAGGATCTTCCTTAGAAAATGAAGGATCCTGGAAGTTTCACAATTCCATGCATTATTAGCAATCAGATCTTCAAGAAGGTACTTATTGACTTAGGCTCCAGCATCAATCTCATGCCACTCTCAGTATTTCAAAAGCATGGATTAGGAGATATGAAGTCCATATTGATAGTACTCCAACTTACTGATCGATTAGTGACTAGGCCAAAGGGGATAGTGGAGAATGTGCTTGTGAAGGTAGACACCTTGATCTTCCCAGTTGATTTTATCATCATGGAGATGGAAGAAGACCGTGATGTTTCACTCCTCCTCGGTCGTCCATTTCTTGCTACCAGGAAGACCATTATTGATGTGGAAAAAGGGGAGTTATGATTCAAAGTTTGTGATGATAAGGTTATGTTCAATGTTTTTGAAGCTACAAGGTACCCTTCTACTGAGGACGACTGCTACAGTATTGATGTCATTGATGAGATTGTGCTTAATCTAGATGTTGTCATTGAGAATGAATTGGAGAAAATACAAGTACCAAATCTAGAGCAAGAGGAGCATAATATAAAGGAGCAGGCATCATGGGTACGCATAGCTGAATCACTGGAATTGGCTGACACACAAAGGCCAAAGTTACAAGCATCCATCATCATACCTCCAGAAGTAGAGCTCAAGACACTACCCAGTCATCTAAAGTATGCCTATCTAGGTGAGGGAAGTAAGCTACTAGTTATTATCTCTGCTTCTCTTAGCCAAGAGCAAGAGGAAAAACTTCTCATGGTGATTGGAAGACATAAAGAAGCCATTGATTGGACACTTGGTGATGTTAAGGGCATTAGCCCTTCCTTTTGTCAGCACCTAATTATCTTGGAGGACGAGTTCAGTCCATCTGTAGAAGCTCAACGCAGGTTGAACCCAAAGCTGAAGGAGGTAGTGAGAAATGAAGTGATCAAGTGGTTGGATGCCGGTATCATTTATCCAATCTCCGATTCTAAGTGGGTAAGTCCTACTCAATGTGTGCCAAAGAAAGGAGGGATTACAGTCACCCCCAACAAGAACAATGAGCTAATCCCTACACGGATGGTAGTTTGTAAGCGCATTTGCATTAATTTCCGGAAATTGAACAAGGCAACTCAGAAGGATCATTTTCCATTGCCATTCATTGATCAAATGCTAGACAGATTGGCAGGTTATGCCTACTACTACTTTCTGGATGGATATTCCGGCTATCTATAAATTGCGATTGCTCCGGAAGACCAAGAGAAGACCAAGAGAAGACCACATTTACCTGTCCTTATGGTACTTTTGCTTTTCGCAGGATGCCATTTAGACTTTGTAATGCACCTGCCACCTTCCAACGATGCATGATGGCCATCTTCTCTGATATGGTCAAGCATCAAATAGAGATCTTCATGGATAATTTCTCGATATATGGTAATTCATATGAGGTATGTCTTCTAAACTTAGACAAAGTACTTGAGCGATGCAAGGAAACCAACCTGGTCCTCAACTGGGAGAAGTGCCATTTCATGGTTACCGAAGGAGTGGTTTTAGGCCACAAAATATCAAGTAAAGGATTGAAAGTTGATAAAGCCAAGTTAGAAGTCATCGACAAACTGCTCTATCCTGTGAATGTAAAAGGTGTTCGAAGTTTTCTTGCCATGCTGGATTTTATTGGAGATTCATCAAGGATTTCTCCAAAATCACCAAGCCACTTTGTCAACTACTAGAGAAGGATGCCCCTTTTATCTTTAATGAGGCATGCAATCTAGAATTCAACACTTTGAAGAAGGCATTAGTTTCCACACAGATCATTATATCACCAGATTGGGAGCTATCATTTGAGATTATGTGTGATGCAAGTGACTATGTGGTTGGGGCGGTACTTGGCCAGAAGAAAGACAAAAGATTTCATGCAATCTATTATGCCAGTCATACTTTGGACGATGCCCAAATCAACTATGCAACTACAGAGAAGGAATTCCTTGCAATGGTATTTGCTCTCGACAAGTTTCGAACCTACCTGCTTGGAAGTAAAGTGATTGTGTACACGGATCATGCTGTCATTCACTACCTCTTTAACAAGAAGGATGCAAAGCCAAGGCTTATTCGATGGATCCTCCTCCTCCAAGAGTTTAACATTGAGATTTGGGATCGTAAAGATGCAGACAACCCAGTAGCTGATCACCTTTCACACCTTGAAAATCCATTGGTAACATCTTTTGTACCAATTAATGAGTTTTTCCTTGATGAGCAACTATATGCGTTAGATGTGGTTTTAATTCCATGGTATGCTGATATAGTGAACTATCTTGTGAGTAACATCATGCCTCCTAACATGTCTTCCGACAAGAGAAAGAGATTTTTGCATGATGTCAGGTTCTATGTATGGGATGAACCCTATCTTTTTAAACAAAGGAAAGATCAGCTTTTGCGAAGATGCATACCTCAAGAAGAGCAAGAGCTCATTCTTCACCATTGTCATAACTTTCTATATGGAGGCCATTTCGCTGGTGAACGCACAGCCACCAAGGTATTACAGAGTAGATTCTACTGGCCTACACTTTTCAAGGATGCCGCAGTATTTGTAAAGAAGTGTGACCGCAATCAGAGGATAGGTAATATCTCTCGTCGTCATAAGTTACCACTACAGGGAATAATGGAAGTCAAGATCTTTGACGTATGAGGCATAGACTTTATGGGACCCTTTGTACCATCCTAGTGCAACCTCTACATCCTTCTAGCAGTTGACTATGTGTCCAAGTGGGTCGAAGCAGTAGTACTCCCAACGAATGATGCTAAGGTAGTAGTCAAGTTCTTGCAAAAGAATATCTTTAGTCGATTTGGAACTCCCAGTGTGCTCATTAGTGATGGAGGTAAGCATTTCCAAAATAATTTGCTTGCAAATGCACTAACAAAATATGGGGTTATGCACAAGATTGCAACAGCTTATCACCCTCAGACTAGTGGTCAAGTTGAGGTTTCCAACAGAGAAATCAAGCGCATCCTCGAAATCACGGTGAACCCATCACGGAAAGACTGGTCCGGCAAGCTGAACGATGCACTGTGGGCATGCAGGACTACATACAAGACTCCCATTGGGATGTCACCGTACCAGTAGATTTATGGGAAAGCTTGCCATCTTCCAGTTGAGCTTGAGCACAAGGCATATTAGGCACTGCGCCAGTTGAATTTCAATCTTGAAAAAGCTGGCGAGAAAAGAATGCTACAACTTGAGAAGCTCGACGAATTTTGACTCAGAGCCTATGAAAATGCCAAGCTCTACAAGGACAGAACCAAGAAATGGCATGACAAGAAGATTGTTCATCAAGAGTTTTATGCAAGTCAACAGGTGCTGCTATACAATTCACGCCTCAAACTCTTCCGCGGAAAGTTGAAGTCCAGGTGGACCGGACCCTACACGATAGTCACCGTTTCTCCTCATGGAGCAATCCAAATTCAAAACACCGATACACAGGAGAAATTTAAAGTCAATGGACAGCGTTTGAAGGCATATCTTGGTCACCAGTTTGACCAGGAAAAGGTTCGTACGGACCTTGAGGATCCCGCACCCTAGAACAAACCAAGGGAGGTAAAGTCAAGCTTATGACTATAACTTAGCATGTTTTATGTTGTTTATATTATTTCTATGTCTATAATGTATTAATGTTTATTTTTAATTTTAATTTTATAGTTCATTTTGATGTTTTAGTCTTGAAAAAAAAATCAAAAAAAATAAAATTTCAAAAACAAAAAAAGCCACCTGCGTGGCCATTTTTTCCCACCACCGCGAGTAGCTCTCGGCTTTGGCAGCGTTTGTTGCCATTTAATTTTTTTTCTTTTAAAAAAATTAAAAAAAAATAAAAAAAAAGTGTAACACTTTCACGTGGGTTCTTTAACCCATAAAAGTTGTCGGCTATTGTTTTCTTTTGTTTTTTTTCATTTTCACTTTATTGTTTTTGTTTTGTTTTGTTCTTTTTGTTTTAGTCTTTTAAAAATCTAAAAAACAAAAATATTCTTACCTTTTCTGCTTTCCACCGTAGCCATCTTCTTCTAATTCTCCCATTTTCTCATTTTCCCCTCTTGAACACCAAAAACACTTCATTTCTCTCCATTTTTCTTCTCCAAATCCTAATTTCCAATTCATCTCAATATTCCAAATCAAGAACACCTTTTCCATATAACTCAATTCCTCTTCATCTCCTACCTTCCACATCCAAGAACACTCACAAATTTTTCCCAAACACAAAATCCCCAAATTTCACTTAGAACCCTAATTTTGCCAAAAATTAATTTGCATCCATTTGGTATGGCATCAAGGACTAAAAAGGGGAAGAAGGCCAAGGAAGAAATCATCGATCAACACCCACGATCATCGAACATCAACATGCGAGGGCTTAAGTATAAAGCACCGTTTTTCATCGCTTCTCCACAAGAAGGTGAAAAGTTCCAATCTCTTGTTACTATTCCATGGTCTTCGGGTTCATATTTCTATTCTAATTTTTTGACTAACATGTGCATGCACCATGTAATGAATCAATTTGCCTTACGTCTTAGTTGGACCAAATTTATGTTCACACCTATGCCTAGAATTGAAAGTTTGGTACGTGAATTTTACACCACTTTTGAATTTGTGAACAATGATAAAACTAAGTTTATTATTGATGAGGATGTGATGTGTCAAGCTTTGGATTTGAGAAGGGTGGATTTTCTACGCATGAGAACTTTGACCAACATACTTTTTGGAGATCACTATCTGGATTTCATCATTTCGATTCAACAAATTCTCTAAATAGTTTGATTAGGGATGGTCCATTGCTTGTGTTTCATAAATTTTTGTGCACTTCACTGTTTAATAAAACAGCAGACAATAAAATCCGAAAATGTGAATTATTTATCTTATATTGTTTGATGACAAAATTGAAGTTTGATATAATTTCCCAACTCTTTAAAATTTTTTATCAAACAACAAGAAAGACTCCCAAAACTTTGCCCCTTGGACATGTGATTAGTACTCTGGCTTTATTTTTTGGTAGGCTAAGCACATCCAGCATTCAATCTTTAGAACCAGAGATCGCCTACATTACTTATGATGGACTGAAAAGATCAGAGATAGTTCACTTTTACAATGGACATTACTCTTTTGTTGATGCAGAAAAACAAAAATGTTGGCCATCACACAGAGCTAGAGTTGGAGATTCGTATGATGTCGAGGGCAGAGAATGGCAAGAATCTTAACTTGGAACCATTTCCAAAAGAAATGAACCAGTGGAACAATCTATACCATCCGTTGATCCATGGATGGAGGTGTTAAAGACGATTAACATGCATAACCAGGTGATAATGACCCACATGGATACACTGGATTCTCGATTTGAACATATGGATAGGGAACTATGACATCAAGGGTACTACATCCAATAAATGGTTAAGCTACTGGGACACAATATTCCTCCACCACCACTGTCACCTCCTTAACAAGATTGACCAGGGAGCATTCCTCTCTATTTCCCTTTTATTTTCTATTTTTTTTATGTCATGTTGTCTTGTGAATGTGATTTTGTAATCTTGTTTGTGTGATTGTTCTTATATTTTTATGTGATTTTTGCTTTATTATCCTTGTTTTGCTTGTCATGTATATTTAATTTATACACTTTGAGGAAAATGTGTACTTCAAGTGTGGGAGACGGTTGAAACCCTAAACAAAACCACGCTCGTTTTTCCGCTAAAAAAAATTTCAGAGAGAATTTTGGGCGATTTTGGCACCGTGCTCTTCTGACCGTGCATGACGATGCATCCCGCTTCTCCTCGATGATCGGCCTCCACACCGATGTCAGGCTCGACGAGACCTTTCCAAAAGTAGGTCGCACGCCTCCTAACTCCTTACTGTTTGCCGTAGGTGGCCAGTTTTATTTCGCATGGCCGAATCTTCAGACGTCTTTTCCGGCCACCTCCGATGCCGCCGCTAAGATCGGCAACCAGATCCAGAATCCTCATGCCCGGGCGCTTCTTTTGGCACCAGCCCCGACGCCTGGTTTGCTTCCCTCTGTCCTCACCAGATTTTTGCCTCCGCCGGCCATTTTTCAAATCTCGGACGCATCGGGTGTCGAAACAACGATCTGTCAACGGATTCAGAAAAGGCTCGAGGAGACGCTTCCAACCCCACTGGCCCTGAACTCTGGGCTGGTCCCCTCTGACCTCGCTGGAATTTTTGGTCCACCAGCCATTTTTCAGATCTCGGCCTCCTCGAGTGTCGAATCGATGATCTATCAGCAGATCCAAAATAGGCTCGCTGAGAGCTTTCCAACCCCACCGGCGTCCACCTCCGGGCAGCCTCCTTCTACCGTCACCGGAGTTTGGCTGCCGGCCACTGTCGTCGAGCTGATTCTGGCCGTGTATGGTTGGGCCGGTTGGGTTCGACCATCTCAAAAAATGGCCCTCCCCAACGCGGTTCTATCGACACCAGCCATAATTGCACAGCATCAATGGTCATCCTGGTCTTTTGAAAATGGTTCACTGCCACTGTTGACCACCCCTCCACAAGCTCAGGCAGAGCCTTCTACTGTGCCTGTGGCACCACCCGTCTCCGCCCCTCCACTAGCCCAGGTGGAGCCTTTCGCTGTGCCTGCTGTAGTTCCTGCCTCGGCTTCCCCTGTGGCGGGACATATCTCTTATGATGATGCAGCTCGCGCCCGACATGGTGCTTGGACTTATTCAGGTAACAGCCTGAAACCCTCTTTAGTGGATGGTAGGCCTGCTTTGGTGTTAGGTCAGAATTTGTCTACCTCCTGCCGTGAGTATGGCTCCAGCGCATTTATTGCAGACTGGTTATTCCTAAGGAAAGTAAGCCAACCACTTTAGCTGCTCTGAGAAGGGAGCTTATTCAGGTTTGGGGTCTCTCGACTTGGAGCATGCTTTCCCTCGGTTTGGGGTACTACAGTTTCAAGTTCCAGGAGCCTATGGATAAGGCACACATCTGGGAGGCTGGCTCCTGGAAGTTGAGGTTTGGTAGGCTCTTTTTTCAGCAGTGGGTTCCTTTCTCAAACCCACCAGGCAGAAGTAGCTATCTCGTAGAGAGTGGATCCGGCTAGTGGGGCTCAGTAGTGAGCTCATTATGCAGGATATCATTTTTGCCTTAGTAGAGACTGTGGACCGACCTATTCGGCTAGATACAGAGGCCCTAAACAGGGCCAACAGGGTTCAGGTTTAGGTTCTGGTTGAGCTGGAGCATGGATCTTCTCGACCTACTCAGGTTAGGCTAGTATTGGATTATAGGGTAGTTGACGTTTAGATTCAGTACCAGGATTCCACTCCTTTCTGCGTCTATTACAAGGCGCGAAGACATTTGCATAGTGCTTGCTCGCGTCTAGCTTTGGCAGCAATGAAGCGCGTGTCGAAGGGCAAGGCAGTTATCAAGGATCAGGCTCCTACGGAGCATGCTTGGGAGCGCACGGGTCAGGTGTTCTCATCTAGCCCGAACCACACACCTTCTTTCCCTCTAGCAGCAATGCCTGACAGCACTCCTTTGCCGACGGCGAATGTCTTTGAGGCCCTGGTCGAGACAGAGGCACAGGAGGATTCTCCAGACCCTGAGGTCTTCCCTCCACCTGCTGATTTTCCTCCAGCTACGGACCCTTCTATCCCTGGACTTGACGCGGATCATCCCATGGAGGTCTCCTATCTGCAGGCGGTACTTTATGTAGTGCCCCCTGAGGTGCCTGCCACCCCGACAGAGATGCCGGCACTTTCAGTGCTCCCTCTTCCAGTGGCAGTCTCCCCTGAGTCGGACGACCTGAGTGCCTCTACTCCGTGAGAGTCCACCGCCTCATCATAGGTTCAGGTACCTTCCCCTGCACCGAGCTTACTGCATGAGGCTGTTTTGCAGGGTACGCCTATTGCTGTGGTTGCACTGGGCATTGAGCCTGGGTCTAGTGGCGACCCCGAACGAATAGGTCATGCCGAATTTTCAGCACGAAGGCAAGCCTTGACAGTATCAGCCTCACCAATCCTTTGCACGACCAACAGACAGGCCTCCCTGCCTTCAGTTGAGGTGGGCTGGATCAACATGGTCAACAAGAAGGGAAAAGGCAAGGCACGATCCTCTTCTAGCTCCTCATCCCATAGTCGTCCTCTTATGCCAATACCATTGGCTTGGGATGCACCCGGATGCGCAGATACTGTGCAGATCGGCACAGAGTTAGTGGGACTCCGCGAGGCCGCCACTCCCTTCATCCCTTACCACTCCGAGATCATGGAGCTTGAGGCGCTTGAGGATAGCAGAATGGTCATTGAGGCTATGTTGGGTACGCAGTGCTTTGATGTGCCATCTCCCCCACTACCCTCATCACCAATGCGTACGCGGAGCGGGATGCGGCTTCTCCCTGCTCCAGGCTATAGCAGGACCAAGGGGCATAGGAAATAGGGTTAGTCCTGTTCCTTGCTCCTCTGTACATTGCAGTTTGTGCTTCTACTGGCCATGTCTATCAGTCTGTTGGTAGCATGGTCTCTTATTTGTTTTTGGTTTTGCTCTTCATGGTTGGCCCACCTGTCCTCCACTACATTGGTTGACAGGATGGTTTGAGGCCTCTTTTTCTCTTTCTGCTTTTAGTCTCGCCCCGCCTGACTGCCAGGACTATTGGCTTGCAGGCTTTATGGGCTTGAGCATTGCTTTTTCTTAACCTTTTTTGTACTTTGTTTTTATTTATATGATAGGGGAAACCCAGCCCCTAATGGGGTGTTTATTAAAAAAAGTGTGGGAGAGGGTTCCATTTAGGAATCTGTTTCTGTTTGATGTTTAGGTTAAGACAGTTTGCCTTGTTTAGGTTTAGGTTTGGCATGAATATTTCAAGAATTTGACCCTCCTCAAAATTTTTAAGCTTGTGTTAGAAGATTGTCACACTCTTAGTGAGTAATTTAACCCGAACACATAGTTTAGGAACTTGTAGAAAAATCACACTCAGTTGTTTAAACTAGTGATCTCACTATATAGACTAGACTAGAAGGGTTGAAGAGTGAACCTTGTGAGGAACCTTGAGCCAAAAAAGAAGACATCAGTCTTCATTTATTCATGAGGGGCATTCGTGAGTTCATTTGATTGAGTTATCCTACTAGTACTTGTCATAGACTCGGTTAAGTGGGCGTTTGTGGGATGAAGTGGGGCAATTTCTTTGACTTTGAGCCTAGAGTCATTAGAGCCAAAATCCATTAAATCCATTGCTTTAACTCATTGTGCTTAACCTTTCTTTATTGATATTACAAGTAAACCAACTTTATGCCTTATATCCACCATCCTCCTTACCTTTGACCATCAAATCTGAGGATATGTAGGGGATGATATGTATGGGATTTAGTTGGTAGTTGATTTGTCGACTTAGTACAAATTATTAGGAATTGTTATGGCTGGGTGACTAATCAAAAGAAACCGAGTTTTTGTTTATAAGAAAGAAGAAAAAAATGTCATGTTTGTGATGTATAAAAAAGAAAGAGAAAAGAAAAAGAAAAGAAGTGAAAAAGAAAAGTTAAGGTTAAATAAGGCATCAATCATTAGCAAAACTCGTTCTTAGCTGATGAGTGTGAAAACACTCATCTTTTGTATGTGTTTTTAGAGTCTTTTTGCCTTTGTTTCTTTTGATATTGTTGGAAATGCATGGTATTAGTGTGAATATCGTGCATTGTCCACTTTCGTGATGTCTTTTGAGTTTTATTGTGTTTTCCTTGGTTTCGTAGGTTTTGGAGTTCTAAATGGAGGTTTCGGATGCGCTATGCTTCATCGAACGCAATCGGGCCTGCCAGGAAGGAAGGACAAACAACTATGGGCCATGGGCTTTTGATGGGGATTGACCTCTGGTGACTAAAATAGTGATAACTTTCGCATACGGTGTCCAATAGAGGCAAGTGAGGTGGCATTGAAAAGATGACATCCAAGGTTACAACTTCGTTTCTAAGGGTCTTCATCCATTTTGGAGTCTAAAAGGGTCAAAACCCGTGTTCAAAGTCGGAGTCCAAATCTGGCAATTTTTCATTCGAGTGGGCCGAATTTGGAGGCAAAATTTGGGCCCAAGATGAGTTCCTTGGTCCAAATTCTGTGGCTGCTACTTGAGGAAGAAGGAAGAGAATTGAGAAGACTAGAGACAAGTTAGATATTTGCATGGAGTTAATTAGATTAAACTCAACTTTAACTTTTAATTTCACTTACTTTCATTTGTAAGAAAAACTTGAAGATTTGCTTGAGAGCTTTGAAGAAGGAAAAACTTGAAGAACACTCCTTGAGTTTTCTCTCCTCTTAACTCTTTCATTATTTTCATGCTTGTTTTACTTATGTTAAATAAAATGTTAGGTTTGTTAATAGCTATGTGTGAGTAGTTATTATGTGGGATTGGTGCTTATATGATTTCTAAGTACCTAATGATCTAAAGGGGGAGATTTAATGCTTATTATTGTGTTCTAATCAATAACCTTAATGCTTGGTTTTGCTTGATCACCATAGCCATGATTATGTTTGATTTAAATGTCCAAGAGGAATTGAGATTGAATGATTGATTGATTAGATGATTAATGATCTTTTGATGAGAGATCTCATGAGAAATTAGTTATCCAAAGGGTTATGCATATAATTGGTAATTGATATGACAAAATGAGTTTTTGGAGGTGAGAGCACATCTAATTCATTAAAATCGTGTTAAGAATCAATTTAGACGATTTATTGCGAGAGCATGAATATATTGCCTTAGAAACACTCGGATCGCATGAATATATTGCCTTAGAAACACTCGGATCACAATCATGTTAAGTACCAAGCCCACTTTGCTTAATTTGTTAGAATCGTTATAATTCGTAATCATGACTTGTGCCTTTGATTGAAGTGATTAAATTGTGACATGTGCTTTTGATTGAAGTGTATATTGTGTTTTTGGAAATTGTTAGTGTCTCTCGTAGTTAGGTGTCAATTAGTTACACTTAGAGTTAAGAATCATCATCACCAATATCCAAGCCATAGTCCTAAACTAGTAGTCAAGTCAAGTTAGTGGCCTATAACCAAGTCTTTGTGGGATGACATTCCCGTACTTATCTTTATTACAAGGAAGGAGACATGCAAAAATCCTTCTCGTTATTTGGCACCATTGCCGGGGATTTGAGGAATAGACGTTGAGTTTAGCTTGAAAACTTGGATAAGGACATTATTTTTCTTATATTATGTTACGTTGCTTGGGTACAATGAGTGTTTGCATGCCCTTAACTCGATCCACAACCACTCCTCCTTTGTTTGTTGACGTGGGCATAGCTAGGATAGAGAGGTTGTTACGACGAGAAAGAAGAGCTAAGGAAAGGATGGAGAATCTGGCTCAACAAAGGGATGAGGCACCAAGAGATAATTTAGAGGACGGAGCTCCACGATGATCTTTGATGGATTATTCTAAGCCTACTTAGAAAGGGGCAAGATCGGGAGTTCAAAACCCACCTATACAAGCCAACAATTTTGAGATCAAGCCAGCTGTGATTCAAATGCTCCAAAACTCGGTCCAATTCTTTGGTTTGCCGAGTGAGGATCCCAATGAACATATTTCGGATTTCTTAGAATTAGCCGATACCTTCAAGTATAATGGATTTTCAGAGGATGCTAAGTTGCTAAGGTTATTTCCATTTACTTTGAGGGACAAGGCGAAGTTGTGGTATAAGCAGTTGGTAAAGACACCAATTGCTACTTGGGATGAGTTAGTGAATGCATTCCTAGATAAGTATTTCCCCTTTTCAAAGACTAAGCAACTCGTTAAGGAGATTAATAACTTCCAACAATTCGAGAATGAGTCTTTGAGTGAAGCTTGGGATCGGTTCAAGGAATTACAAAGGAGTTGTCCACACCATTGTTTATCAGAGGAGTCTTTACTCCAAACCTTTTACTATGGTCTTGAACCAACTACAATGGGGACGATAGATTCAGCTTCTAATGGAAACTTCTTAAGGAAGGACAAGGATGAAGCCTACTATATCCTTGAAGAATTATCAATTACAAACCTTTTAAGGCAAAAGGACAGAGGAAAGCAACCAGTTAGAGATAAAAAAAGAATAATCAAACTTGGTTATGATGATAGTGTACAAGCTCAATTGTCATTATTGACGAAGAGAATGAATGAAATGAGCACAAGTAAAGTCAACACGGTTGAAATGTCAACAACTTGTGAGATTTGTGGCAATGTTGGCCATGAGATGGATCAATGTGCAATGATGAATCCACTGATGGAGCAAGCACATTATGTTAGTGGCCAAGGCCAAGGAGCGAATAGGATGGGAAATAACCCGTATTCTTCCACCTATAATTCCGGATGGAGGAATCATCCCAACTTTTCGTGGAAAGGAGGAAATAGTGTGGATAATATGGCACTTGTTCCTGATAAAGGACTTCCCTTGCGTGTACCACAAGGAGCACCACGGTTTTCAACCACGTGCTTACTTGACAGATGGAATGGGAGCTATGGAAGGGAAGTTTGAGAAAATGGATAAGTTTATGCAAGAAATTGGTGGAGTTGTTAGCCAACAAGGACAGATCCTAAATGCTATAAATCAGCAAGGATCAAGGCAAAACAATTTAGAGCAAATTCTTAAGGGACAAGCTACTGCTATTGATGAGTGCTTAAAACACTCATAAACTTATGTCTATTTTATAGTTTGTTCTTAGTGTTTTAGGTTGTTTTATTTTAAGTTTTTGTCATCTTTGTCTTAGTTTTTTTTATTTCATGTTTTTAGTCATGTATTTTGTTTCTCATTATGTTTTATGGTTTTAGGAGCTAATTCGAGGAAATGGATGATGACCGAGTTAGACGAGCGGATGCATGGACGAGAGGAGAGATGTAAAGGAGAGAAGAGCAAAGCTGAGGACCTGGCGCATGCCAGAGACAGGTGGCGTACGCCAATGATGCACCAGGAGCGAACAACTACGAGCAAGATTGATGGATTGCGAACGACCAAGCATCTGAAGATCTGGCGTATGCAAGGCATAGTTGGCGTACGCCAGACCAGACAGTGACACTACCAGTCACTTGCCTTTTTGAGTGGAAAACATTGGAGGGGGCCATGCACTTGGGATGTTTGGCCTTCTTGTGACCTTGGCAGACCATTATGGTGTAGAGGTGGATAGTTGTTAGGATATTAAGTTAGTTTACATTTGTTTGACTTTTGACTTTTGTTTTTATGCAAATAATGAACATTAGTGTAGAATAGAAAAGTATGAGTAAGAGAGAGAGAGGAGCACGAACTTGGGCTATCCTTTTTGTGAAGAACTTGAGGAAAAGCTGAGGATCACCTTGTAAAGCTTTCTTCTCTTGTACTCTTCGTTTTGTTAATTAATGCTAAGTATGTTCATGTTTTTGATTATATTGTTCTTTGCAAGCATGTGTGAGTAGTTGATCTTTGAGTTTGGTGGCTTAAAGCCACTTCTTAGTCACGGTTTAGATGGTTAAAAACATGATGAACATGTCAAACTAACGAACTTAATGCCATGCTAAACTTGTTTGATCACCAAGGTTAGAAGGTAGTTTAAACTTGAAACCGAGAGGAGATAGTTTAAATGGAAAGGTTAGTTAGATAAGTTGCTGGTTCGAGTTGCTAATACTCTTACTCAGTGATTTATTGTCCTTAAGGTGATGCACATAGTTGGTTCTTTGCTGTGCTTAGTTGGTTTTTGGGGTCGAGAGAACATCTTATCATTCTAAGCATGGTAAAGAAGCAATTTAGACCTTTCTAGCACAAGAGTGTAGTTTGGTTGATTTCGAAACACTAGGACCATGTTATGTACTTAGTAAACCTTCTGAATTCGATGATTATTGTGGTTTTAAGTTCACTTTGCTCATTTGTGCAATATAAGTTGTTAAGAATCTGTTTTGAATACCAAACCTTCAAGTAACTAAATTCATAATTTGTTAGAGTAGTAAACCAACTTAGAACGAGAGTTTCCATCAAACCACTTCATAATTTGATCTTAGACAAGTTACAAAACCAAGTTGAAGTTTTAAACTCGGTCCTTATGGGATGATATTCCCTTACTCATTTGTGCAACTCTGCTAAAAGAACTGCTGTGTTGGCATACGCCAAAAATAGGTGGCGTACTGATGCGTGTCCAACTAGGATCAATTATATGTATAAGAATCACACGATCGCATAAGTAATATTGTGATAAGTAGGATCGTCTCCACAGGGAATAGCAGATGAAAGTTGTTCGTCAAGTACCAGTTTATGCGTTCCTAGATCTTAAGCTAAGCAAACGGATCGTTGAGTTGATGATCTAACACTATTATTACCAATGATGTCGCAAAATCTCAAGGTTGTCAATCTCAATCTTTTAACGACACTTCTAAACTACAAACTCGATATCACCATGAACCTAAGTTTGTCAGGCCTAGATTCATTAACAATATCAAGTTGAGATAAGCACATGAAAACTATGATCTAAACCAAGTTGTCATCCTTGATCATCGAAAAAGCATTCATTGAATTGGAAATAAATAAGAACTTCAACAAAAGAAATAATTGTAAGAACCAAGCAAAGGAAAGTACCTTGATGAAACCAAATCCAAAGTTGTTATGGAACTCTTAAGAACAACACAAGAACATGAAATGAAATCTAAAAAATCAAGTTCTAGCTTGGAGGTTTCTATTCTAAGCTCTTGATGATCTTCTCTCCTCCTCCAAGTTGTGTTACAATGGCAGCCTACTCCCCCTCTTGTCCTCTCCCGTGAGTGCTTGCCACCCAAGCAATAGACCAAGTCAAGTGGGAAGTTTGGTGAGGTATTTCTTTAAGTTCTCTGTCGGGGGCCAGCGTGCGCTGGCTGGGGTTGCATTCTACCCCTTCTTGCCTCTTTCTTGCTTCTGGCTCGGACGAGGCCAGCATACGCTGGGGTTAGCTACTGCCCCTTTCTTCTCTTTCTCGCTTCTCCTCCTCAAGCCAGCCCAGCGAACGCTGGGTGGCCAGCATTCGCTGGCCTAGCATTCTGCCCCCCCATCGTTCTCTTGCCTTCAAGCATCTACTCATCGCCCAACTCATTGCACAAGTCCACCGATCTTTGCTCCAAGTCCTTGAATGCTCCGAAATACCTACAAAACACACAAAAGCAACAGATAATCTTCTCCTTGACAAAACAAACCAAATTAAACAAAATGTAGACGAGACTCAACTAAATATTTCCTAAAACATGACAAAAACTTAACAAACTAAGACCAAATGAATGCATGTTATCACATGCATCACACCCCCACACTTACTTCTTTGCTTGTCCTCAAGCAAAGTGCATCAGAAAACCAAACTCTCAGAATTCGAACATCCATCACAAGATCATCCCCACAATCACACACATCACACCCTTGAGCAATATGAATGCAAAATCCATAGGCAATTATACCCTCAATCATTTAACCAAGTTTTCACACCTAGTATTCCGGACTAGAGAGCTAACCACTCGTAGGATAGGATTAATTTAATCTCACAAGTGTATGGGGGTCAACTATCCTACTCTCGTGTGCACATTCATGGTCTAAAAGTGTTAAAGATCATACCAAAGCACACTCGAAACAAAATAGATTATGCCATAGGAGGGATTTTTATTGGGTTGTACTGAGGCTAAAGGTAAAGGTGAGAAGATACAAGTATAGTGGTGATGTCAAAACCACTTAATCCGAGGGTTACATGGAAAGCTAACTCTCGACTATACTACACACCTCACCTTATTATGCATATACACTCAACCCCATTTACCCACATCCTAAAGAAGCAGAAGTACAAGATAAGTTGCTCACATTTACTTGTGCCTTTTTTTTCTTTCCTACTTTCCACTTTTCCTTTGATTTCTTCTTTTCACTTTTTTCACTTTCCTCAAGAGAATTTTTTTTCATTTTTTTTCTTTCTCTTCTTTCTCTTGTTTTTCTTTCCCAATTTTTGTACAGTTTCTTAGCAACTTATCCCGACTTTTGGTCATTGGCTTCAATTCTACCCGTTTTCATCCCAAAGTATGTACAAGAAATCCCCCCACGCTATACTACTAGATGAACCCTTACAAAACATCCCCAAAAATATCCTAATCATTCGGATTAAGCAGTTAAAGGTAGGTGGGGTAATGAGAATTGGCTTACGGGTTTCAACTAATAATTCGACAACTAAGCTCAGGCTCGATGGGGGTTATACACTGGATAATATCGGGATTTTGGCTCTAAGGCTCTAGGCTTATGACAAAATGACCCTCGACACTCTCTACCTCATTGAGTTATGCTAGGTAATCCTTCTAACACTCCCATTGCTCAAACTATGCACACACCTCATGAATAAAATGAGAACTAGTTGTCCTCGCCATCGGCTCAAAAATCTCACTAGGTCACTCGTTATTCACTAGTCTAGTCTACCGGGTGTAACGACTAGTCTAAATGATTGAGGATATAATTGCTTACGTCTTAAAATTCACATTGCTCAAGAGTGTTGAATGCATGATGTGGAGTTTTTCCTATGTCAGAAAGTTCAAAATTTCTAAGAATTTTTCATCATATGCAACAAACTTTAACACACTTCAATCAAAAACACAAAACACACTCAAACAGACTCGATCACATGCAAAATAGCAAACAAAGTAAAAAGAGAGACAGGCACAGCAAGATCAACATAAATAACGCAACATAAGCACACACACAAAACACCCCCACACTTAGAAGACACATTGTCTTCAATGTGTGAAGAAAAACATTCATATCAAAAGATAAAAACAAACATAACATGACAAGTAGAACAAAAACGAAACAAGAATAAGGAGAAGAAGAAGCATGTGATCATTGTTTCGGAGGTGGTTGGAGGTTGTTCCAGAGCCATTCCCAGTTAGCTGCATCTTTTGCGTCGCGAGTTGCAAGTTGGTCGCGAAGATCTTTTTGGTCCGCATGGTACTGCTCCCAGTGCTCTGACTGTTCATGTGCCAAGGTCTCCACCTGGTACTTCAATTCATCTATGTGCTCCGTCAATGTCTCTACTTTGCTTTTCAGGTAATCAATACGCTCGGAAAGGTCGTTGATGTCTTCCTGGTATTCTGGTCTTGGTGCCTCATCCCCATCGCGAATTTGGTCTTCAACTTTCTTGCGGTCCTCCCATTTGATGAATTCGTATGATGTGACACCATCCTTGTCGACCTTCGAAATGAGATGCCAATCTACCAGTTTGTCGAGAGAGATCTTACCACATGGGACCTTTTTGCCCGGAGCATTATATCTTGGAAAAAATTTAAGCACCAAAACATGCACAAGACTACCAAGACTAAGGTTCCTGGGTTTCTGTATTTGGAGTGTACGAGTGATTACATCACAAATCAATGCAAATGTACTAAACGGCTTTCTCTTCTTAATGCAATGCAATTGGTATAATTGGCTCCTCGTGACCCAACTAGCTTGATGTTGACCACTAAAGCTATAACTCATAAAGCGATGCAAAACACTATAGGTCAGATCCCTGATAAAGATGGATGGGGCTTGTGCCGTAAATCGAGGAAAGCTAGTCAGATTTTGCTACGTACTATGGACTGTTATAGTATCCTCAGAATTAAAGTCCACTTTCTTGTCCCCATCCTTAAGTTCTAGTACTTCCATGAGCAGGTCACTAACTATGGTGACAAGTTTACCATAAAGATGCGCGGTAAATTGGGATGAATCACTCTTGAAAACAACCGTACAGAAAAATTCTAACACAACTTGAGGGTCAATGTTAAAAGATAATCCTGAAATTCTTGTCCAACCTACGCAATCTAATGCTTCACGCACTTCATGTTCAATTCCAAACATTTGCATGCATTCCCAATCAATTACCCAATGACCAAAAACAGAGCAATTCTTAAACTTAGTATACCTGACACCCTCCCAATCATTCAAGATTGGAAAAGGTGCACCATACATTTCCGCCATGTCACCAGGTTGATGGGATTGAGAGGAGGAACCTGCTTTAGTGGTTGTTGTACATTGTCACTTGGATGCACGAGCAGATGAGGCCTTGGGTGCCATAGGAAATTTGATACTTCACGGTTGTGAATGTTGGATCGATTTGAAAGCCTCTGTGAGAAGATCAAAGCCCAATCATTGATTCATAAATCCGTTGACAAACAAACTCAAATCTTGCAAAATAAAATCAGATTAGGGTAAAATCTTTTCTTTGGAGGGAGTTGGAGGGATTTGAATAAGTTTGAATGAGGGGAAAGTGAGGAGGAAGAGGGGAGAAAAGTCGGGGTTTTAGGTCTGTTTTCCTGAAGGCCAGCGTACGCTAGGGTTGCCCACTGTCTCTTCGTGTGTGTTTTCCGGAGGAGGGCCAGCGTACGCTGGTAAGTCAGCGTACGCTGGTAAGTCAGCGTATGCTGGGTTGAGCTTTTGCCTATTCATGTTTTTGATCCCACACAAACTCTTGATCTATATAATTAACACACATTACTTATTTTTTGAGGGTAACCATATATATATTCCCCTAGAAACCCACAAACTCAGGGAAACTCGGACAAGTGACTCGAAAAATTCAAAAGAGAATTGAAAGAAGAAAATAGTTCTAAGTTAACATCGTTAGCTTGACGGTCTTTGAGTTCCACCTGTGATTTGTGTAAATCAATATGATAGGTCAGTTTTTCCTCCAAGTGTTCTTTGTTCACTTCAGGGACCAATTTAGTGTCACCATTTCGCATTCGAACTCTTGGTAGTTGTTCCACCTGCTTGGTAGTAGGATATGTAGATATAATATTAGGCAATTTAATATCACTACTCAAATAAGTGTACTTCAAGTGTCCTGGTGGTGGTTCACACTCCATTTTTGGTGACAACCTGGGCCATGTTATATTGCTTGCATCAGATGACACTTGTTCTTCAATATCGGGGCCTTCCACCTCCTTTTCAATTTCTTGCATTGCTGTTGGTTGACTTGTGTCATGCTCTTCTTCATTATGCTGAATTGCCAGTTCATCAATAACATTGATTTTGTGGCAATCATCTTTTATGCCAGGGTGCTTAGCTGCTTCGAACACATTGAGAATGACCTCATCATCACGATTCTTGAACCGCAATTGTCCCTTTTCTACATCAATGATTGTCTTCCCAGTGGCCAGGAATGGACGACCAAGGAGGAGTGGCATATTATGATCTTCTTCCATTTCCATGACAACGAAGTCGACTGGAAAAATTAAGGTGTCCACCTTGACTATCTGCAAGCTGAAGGACTATTGATACTGGTTGAATGCCTCCCAATCTGAGCTTTTGAAATACTGAAAATGGCATGAGGTTGATGCTGGAGCCAAGATCAATCAATGTCTTCTTGAATATTTGTCCTCCAAGAGTGCACGGAATGGTGAAGCTACCGGGATCCTTCATTTTCTGAGGAAGATCGTGATTCAACACCTCATTGCATTCTCTAGTTAATGGGATAATCTTCAAATCATCAATATTCTTCTTCTTTGAAATGAATTCCTTGATCCACTTTCGATATGTTGGTATTTGCTCTAATGCATCAAAGAACGGTATGTTGATATGGAGTTTTTTGAAAAGCTCTAAGAACTTCTTATAACTCGTGTGTGAAACTTGCTTGATCAATTTTTGAGGAAATGGTGGTGGAGGGTACTTTCTTTCTTCTTTCTTCTCGGACAGCCTCTTTTCTTCTTTTCCTTCAGATTGCGCCCCCAACGGGCACTGGGTTGCCAGCGTACGCTGCCCTTGGCTACTGCCCGAACGGTCTTCTTTCTCGGATAAGCCCAGCGAACGCTAGTTGTCCAGCGTATGCTGGGGTTCACTTATGTACCCTTCTTTTTCAGGTGTTAGCTTGAGCCTGACTGCTTCGTCCGATGTCTTGTCTTCTTCTTTAGTGTTAAGGGTAACTTGAAGCTCGTCTTCTTCTTCTACAACTGTCTTCCTTGGTGGAGGGTTTACTTGAGTCTTCACCACATTCTTTCCCAAGTCCATACCACTTCTAGTTGTTATTGCCTTGCAATGCTCTTGTTTGGTGGGAGGAGCTTCGGTGTTACTCGGAAGAGTTCCAGGTGATCTTGTTTTGAGTTGTGATGCCAGTTGGCTGATCTGTATTTCAAGATTGCGAATTGTCGCTTCATGGCTCAACACTTGCTTGCGCAACTCATCCTCTCCTCGTCGATCTTGCGGCGGTGGTCCTTGTTGCTGCCACCTTTGTTGATATGGTTGAAATTGCTAAGGTGAAGGACCTTGTACATTCCCACCTCCATAAGATGGTCTCAGATGTTGAGGTACCTGCTATCCTACATTGTTCTTCCATGAAAAATTTGGGTGGTTTCTCCAACCCGGGTTATACGTACTAGAATATGGATCATTATTCCTATTAGTATTACCCACAAAATTGACAGGCTCAGCGATAAATGAACAACTATCTGTGCTATGCGATACAGTACAAATTTCGCAAACCTGAGAAGATGAAGTTGCTTGCAATGACATTGATCCTTGTACTAGTTGTGTAAGTGTTGCAACTTGTGCTTTCAAAGCATTTACCTCATCATTGTCTTGTACACTAGCAACTCTTCTTCTCTCGGTTTGATCTCCCCAATCGTGGTTGTTAGTTGCCATGGCTTCAATGATTTGGAAACCATCAGCTTCCGACTTGTTTGTTAGATCTCCTCCAGCTACTGCATTAAGGTTGACTCGAATTTGCGGGTCACATCCATTGTAAAACGTTTTGATAAGCATCCATTTAGGTATCTGATGATGTGGGCATTCGCGAAGTAGTCTCTTGAAGGGATGCCAAGCCTCGTGTAACGATTCACCACCTAGCTGTTTAAATTGAGAAATCTTATTATGCAGTTGAGTGGTTTTACCTGGAGGATAATGCTTTTCCAAGAACTTGTCGGCAAGCTCATCCCATGTTGTGAAGGTGCCGGGTGGAAATGAATCTACCCACTCCCTAGCATCATCTTTCAAACTATACTTAAACAGTCGAAGCTTGATGGAATCTGGTGTGACACCATTGTACTTCACTGTCGAACAATGATCCTCGAAATTTCGGATGTGCTTTGCTGGAGTTTCTGAGGGATAACCTCCAAATTGGTCTTCAACCATTGAAAGGAGGTTGCTCTTGATCTCGAAATTGTTCGCCTCCACGATTGGATACTCAATGCTTGATCGAAGGTCAACAAGCATTGGATGTGACTTGTGTCTCATGGCAGCAGGAACTACTTGTCGATCACCCATCTCTTCTCTATGTAAGTTTCTTCTCCTGATTTGTCGAATGGTTCGTTCAATCTCTGAATCTTGCTCAATAAGTGGTTGGTTCTTACGACGAGTATTTGGCATTCATCTCCTGTACTTGTATGGTACTATAACACTCAACAGAGAGGATTAAATGCAACAAGTAACAATGAAATAAGTAACAAAGCTTAGTCTCAAAATTAAGAACACTAGTTCCAATATTAATGAAAACAACTTTCAAACTCCAAATTCCCCGGCAACGGTGCCAAAAACTTGATGTGTGTCCAACTAGGATCAATTATACGTGCAAGAATCACACGATCGCATAAGTAATATCATGATAAGTAGGATCGTCTCCACAGAGAATAGCAGATGAAAGTTGTTCGTCAAGTACCAGTTTATGCGTTCCTAGATCTTAAGCTAAGCGAACGGATCGTTGAGTTGATGATCTAACACTATAATTACCAATGATGTCGCAAAATCTCAAGGTTGTCAATCTCAATCTTTTAACGACACTTCTAAATTACAAACTCGATATCACCACGAACCTAAGTTTGTCAGGCCTAGATTCATTAACAATATCAAGTTGAGATAAGCATATGAAAACTATGATCTAAACCAAGTTGTCATCTTGATCATCGAAAAAGCATTCATTGAATTGGAAATAAATAAGAACTTCAACAAAAGAAATAATTGTAAAAACCAAGCAAAAGAAAGTATCTTGATGAAACGAAATCCAAAGTTGTTATGGAACTCTTAAGAATAACACAAGAACATGAAATGAAATCTAAAAAATCAAGTTCTAGCTTGGAGGTTTCTATTCTAAGCTCTTGATGATTTTCTTCTCCTCCTCCAAGTTGTGTTACAATGGCAGCCTACTCCCCCTTTTATCCTCTCCCGTGAGTGCTTGCCACCCAAGCAATAGACCAAGTCAAGTGGGAAGTTTGGTGAGGTATTTCTTTAAGTTCTCTATCGGGGGCCAGCGTACGCTGGGAAGCTAGCGCACGCTGCGGTTGCATTCTGCCCCTTTTTGCCTCTTTCTCACTTCTGGCTCGGACGAGGCCAGCGTACGCTGGGAAGCTTGCATACGCTGGGGTTAGCTACTGCCCCTTTCTTCTCTTTCTCGCTTCTCCTCCTCAAGCCAGCCCAGCGAACGCTGGGTGGCCAGCGTTCGCTGGCCTAGCATTCTGCCCCCCATCGTTCTCTTGCCTTCAAGCATCTACTCGTCGCCCAACTCATTGCACAAGTCCACCAATCTTTGCTCCAAGTCCTCGAATGCTCTGAAACACCTACAAAACACACAAAAGCAACATACAATCTTCTCCTTGACAAAACAGACCAAATTAAACAAAATGTAGACGAGACTCAACTAAACATTTCCTAAAACACGACGAAAACTTAACAAACTAGGACCAAATGAATGCATGTTATCACATGCATCACGTACGCCAACTTTGGCCATCCGAGGCAAAAACTCTTACGCCAGAAGAGTTGGCATACTCCAACTCTTCAAAAACGTAAAACCTGGCGCACGCCAGGAACTTTTGGCATACGCCAGGTCGTCCAGACAGACGACCTGTCATCTAGAAAAACAGCAGAAAACTTATAAGGATAAGAGCAGACCCTCTCATCTGAGAGGCTTGAGAACAAATTGGCACCGTTGCCGGGAATCGAGTTTTAAATACTTGATTTGGTGAACGAACTTGGGTTAGGAAAACTTTTTATGTGTTCTAATAATAGTATAATATAATAATAAAAAAAAATTTTAGTGTTAATTTTTAGCATTACTTGCAAAACAAGTTACTAAGGAGGAAAATTACGTGCATGCCCTTAACCAGGTCAACCAAAAACCTTCTGTTAGAATTTGAAGAAGACATTACTCAATTAGAAAGGTCATTGCGCAAGGAAAAAAGAGATAAATCAAGGATGGATCAAAGATAAGAAGGACAAGGAGCTGAGGCTCAAGCACCTCGACAATCTCTATTAGACCATGGAAGACCAACATATGAAGGAGCAAAAACAGGAATCCAGCATTTAGCTATTAAAGCTAATCACTTCGAAATCAAGCGGGCAGTGATTTATATGCTTCAAGCATCAAGTCAGTTCTATGGATTACCTAATGAAGACACAAATGACCATCTTAGAAACTTCATGGAATTAGCTGATAACTTCAAGTATCAGGGAGTTTCTGATGATGTCATTAAGATAAGAATGTTTCCATACACACTTAGGGACAAGGCTAAACTGTGGTATAAGCAACTTAAGGATACTCAAATAACTACTTGGGCAGAACTTGCAAATACTTTTCTGGATCAATATTTCCCATACTGGAGGACAAGTAAGCTAGTCAAGGAGAGCACAAATTTTGAACAATATAAAGGAGACTCTTTGAGAGAAACCTGGGAGAGATTTAAGGGATTGCAGAGGAGTTGCCCACACCATGGTTTATCGAAGGAGTCTTTGTTAAAACCTTTTTATTTTAGCCTTTCTCCGACAACAATGGGAACTGTTGATGCTGCTTCCAATGGGAATTTTCTGAGGAAGGAAAGAGATGAAGCCTACCATGTTCTGGAAGAGTTAGCAGCAACAAACAGGATAATCGCAAATGAGAGAAAGAAACAGCCTGTCAGAGAGCTTAGAGAACTAACTGAGCGAAGTGAGAAGAGAGGAATGATTGAACTTGATGCTTCCTCATCATTACAAGCTCAGGTAGATTTAATGGCAAAACAGTTACGTGAATTGACCTGTAGCAAAGTTGATGCTATCACTATTCAACAAAATTGTGAAGCGTGTGGCAACATTGGCCACGACATGAGTCAATGTGCCATGATGAACCAACAAACTGAGCTAGTCAATTTTGTTAGTGGTCAAGGACAAGGAGGAAATAGGATAGGGAACAATCCATATTCTTCAACATACAATCCTAGATGGAGGAATCATCCTAATTTCTCGTGGAAAGATAGGAGCAATGAAGATAACATGGCAATTGTTCCTAATAAAGGACTACCATTACGTGCACCACAACAAGGACCACCACCTGGTTTTCAACCACGTGGATTATTGGGAGAAAGAATGGGGGCCCTAGAGGAAAGATTTGACAAGGTAGAGAAATTCATCCAACAGACTGGAGAATCATCTACTAACCAAAGCCAAATCTTGAAGGCCTTAGTAAGCCAAGAGGCAAGGCAAAATAATTTGGAACAATTCCTTAGGGGGTAATCAACTGCATGCGAAACATGAAAATACAACTTGGAGAAATTACAAAGGCAAATGCCCAAAGAGCAATAGGTTCACTCCCTAGTTCTACTGAAGAAAATCCTCGAGGTCACGTAAACGCTATCGCTTTAAGGAGTGGTAAAGAATTAGCCTCTCAAACAGTCAACAAGAAGGCTAAAGAAAGTGAAGTGGTGGACTCTAACAAAGATAAGGTTGACGATGTTGTGGAAGAGAAAGTTGAACAACTGCCGCAAGAAAAAACTTTACAAGATAAAGTTGCAGTAGAAGAAGAAGTTTACGTACCGCCACCCCCAATGATTCCCATTCTACCTTATCTGCAAAGGGTAAAGAGAAAGTCGGGAATGGATGAAAAATTCCTCCGTTTTATGGAGAAAATAAAGGATGTACAAATCAGTGTCTCTTTTCTAGAGATGCTAGATCAAGTTCCACACTATGCCAAATTTCTAAAGGAACTTGTCACGAAGAAGAGAAAGTGGGAAGATAAACAGACAATCGCCTTCACGGTAGATTGTAGCTCTCTAATCTTGAAAAATATTCCCACTAAGCTTCAAGATCCTGGGAGTTTCACTATTCCTAGTTTTATTGGTGACATTGAGTTTCCAAAGTGTTTATGTGATTTAGGCGCAAGTATTAACTTGATACCTTTATCGACATTTCGCAAACTAGGGCTGTGTGATGTTAAGCCAACTTCGATGCTACTCCAGTTGGCAGACCAAACTATAAAGAAACCATTCGGTGTGGTTGAGGATGTCCTGGTAAAGATCGACAGGTTCATCTTTCCAATTGACTTTGTGGTTCTGGATTTTTCGGAGGACAAAAATTGTCCACTAATTTTTGGCAGACCTTTCCTCAACACAGCATATGCATTGGTAGATGTACATAATGGTAAATTGGTTCTACGAATTAGAGATGAGAAGGTTGAGTTTAAAATGACAAGTGTGATGCGTCATCCTCTTGATGAAGGGATGTGTATGAAAATTAATGTTGTTGATGAATGTATTCTCAAATGTTGTAAGGAAAATATTTTGAGAATAGAGGATAAAGGACAACACGAAGAAGAAGAGGAAATTGTGAAGGAAGTGAAGGAGGATGTCGATACGAAAAGTCTACTTGAGGAATTGGAAATTCATTTGAGATATCGAACTCCACCCTCAATTGTGAAAGCTCCATCCTTGGAGTTAAAAGAACTACCCTCGCATCTAAGATATGCATTCTTAATAGATGGAGATAGGTTACCAATTATAATCTCGAACAAGCTCTCCAAGGATGAAGAGGACAAAGTGCTCACAATAGTGAACAAACGAATTAAGGCAATTGCTTGGCAAATCTCAGACATCAAGGGGATAAGCCCAGAAATTGTAATGCACCATATTCACATGGAGGATGGAGCAAGGCCTAGGGTAGACTAACAAAGGCGACTGAATCCTAACATGAAAGAGGTTGTAAAGAAGGAGGTGATCAAGCTTCTAGAAGCAGGCATTATTTATCCAATTTCGGATAGTGAATGGGTTAGTCCAATCCATTGTGTTCCCAAAAAAAGGGGGAATGACAGTGGTAATCAATGATGAGGGGGAACTCATTCCAACACATACTGTGACCGGTTGGAGTGTGTGTTGACTATAGAAAATTAAATGATGCCACACGAAAGGATCATTTTCCTTTGCCAATTATTGATCAAATGTTGGAAAGGATAGCGGGGTATTCTTACTATTGCTTTTTAGATGGGTACTCAGGGTACAACCAAATAGCAATATACCCCAGAGATCAAGAGAAAACATCTTTCACTTGTCCTTTCGGTATTTTTGCTTATCGCAGAATGCCTTTTGGATTAAGTTATGCCCCAGCAACATTCCAACATTGTATGGAGTCCATCTTTTGGGAGATG
>SOPF01018234.1:0-16526 GCA_012979155.1 Hypericum perforatum
GCACTTAAAAACTCGACAAACAAGATCAAGTGTAGTGATAAACAAAGATTGTAACAATGCTTAATCTCAATATCAAGAACACTATCCAATATTAACAACAACCAATTCAAACTAATCCCCGGCAACGGCGCCAAAAACTTGATGCGTCCAAACTTGACTCACAAACACGTGCAAGAGAACACGGTCGCACAAGTAATATAGTAATATGTAGGATCGTCTCCACAGGGACTAGTGAATTTGTTTTGCTAAGTACTGGATTATGGATCCTTGAATCTCTTAAGTTAAGCAAATTGAGTAACTTGATTGGGTGATGATTCTAAAACTACCAAGTTTAATATCATTAATTAACATAGGGTTGTCAATCCTAAATCAAATCAACAATATCAATTCACAACAATCGGACTAAATTTATGAATAGATTCAAGGTTGTCACTCTTGATTCATGAACTCACAAACTCATCCAAAGATCAAACCATAAATAACAAGAAAATGAACATAGAAATACAAAGTCAACTTAACTATTAAAAGATGAAAACACAATGAAAAGTACCTTCAATAGTTCAAACCAAAACAATAAAATCCTAAACAAGAAAATGGAGAGAGTAAGCTTCCTTGATGATCTTCTTCTTCTAAGTTCCTCTTCTCCCTCCAAGTTCTTCTCCAAGATCAACAATAATGAAAATGATGGTGGAAACAAAAGTGAAAGTGCAAAGTATGTCTAAAGTTGCAATAATACAAAGGTGTCCCCTCCTAATGTCTCCTTGTCCCTTCATAAGAGTTAAAAGACACCTAACTCTCTCATTTTTCATCTTCAAATGGCTGCCACGAAATTGGGTTAAGGAGCCCATCTTGGGCCCAAAATCATCCTTCAATTTCGGCCCACTCGGAGGAATTTTTCGCCAGATTTGGACCCTGACTTTGAACTTGATATTTGGCCCTCTTAAACTCGGAAATTGACGAAGTCCATTAGAGATAAAGTTGTTGTCCCAGATGTCTTCTTTCTAACGCCACCTCAGTTGCCTCCATTGGACTCCGTATGCGAAAGTTATCGCCTTTTTAGTCACCAAAGGTCAATCCCCGTCAAAAGCCCACGACCCATAGTTGTTTGTCCTTCCTTCCCGATAGGCCCGATTGCGTTCGATGAAGCATGGCACATCCAAAACCTATAAAACCAAGTAAAACATAATAAGACTCAAAAGACATCACGAAAATGGACAATGCACAATATTCACACAAATACCATACATTTCCAACACTAACAAAATAAACAAAGGTAAAAAGACTCTAATAACACGCACAAAAGATGAGTGTTTTCACACTCATCAGACCACATCTTAAATTAATAGACACGAACCAATACCTTATCTATGATTCATTTATTCTAAGATCCATGAGATAAAATAAAAGTCCAACCCACAAAATATAAGTTTTTTTTGCCACCACTAAAATCAAACCATGGTTCAAGATTCAATCAAGATTTACGGTTTAGGGTTCATGATTTTTGGTTCAGAATTTAATTCATCATCCCTAAATTCAAACCATGGTAAATTATAGTAGTAAGTTCTATCAAATGTACGGTCTACAAACTTGGACTAAAAGACGTACTTCTGTCTGAAGTCTTATAGTCTTTTATGGACTTGTCGGCGATAGGCTCCCCTTTTTTTTTTTTGGATAAACGAACCAACTATATATAATATTAAGGCGGACAATCTGCATGAAGCAGGGATAATAGTTCGGATGGGTGACAAGCCACCCAATCCGGTATAAGAACATGAAGGTGCAACTGACGACAAACTCAATTAGCTATCATGTTTTGAAGTCTAGGAATAAAGGAGATCGAGCCCATCTAAATGTAGTCTAATGTCTAGAATATAATGTTCAACATTCCAGTCAATAGAGGCATTACGATCGCAAATGAACATGACAACGATTTTACAATCCGATTCGATGAAAGTCGGAATTGCAGCAAAATTTGAATAGACAAAATCGATGGCCTTGGAAATGGCGAGGATCTCCGCTTCAAGTGGGGAAGAAGCCTTCCAAATGTGAGTCTGACCTTGTATCAAAAGGCTTTCGGGGTCTCGAACGATGATAGCTAAACTCCTTCCACGAGGTGTCAATGCCTCTTTTGGGTTCCACGCATTTTAAAGAACACCGAAGAATTATTAGAGAGATAAATTTTTACATATATGATCAATCCCCCAACCAACCATGCTAGAGTTTTACCAACTTAACAAAAATATTTGAAATTAGAAATATTCAAAATATAACAATATAAATATTTATTTTTAAAGATTTGTAACACATACAGATTTAATGAACTTGAATCTAAATCGACTAAAAAAATTCAAGGTATTACCAAATAAAACATGATTGAGTACTCATAAATCACTTTCTTGAGCTCTTCAAAATTGAATTGTTATTTTTTTAATATGTGAAATGCTTTAATAAAGAAACAAACACAAAAAAGAGAATTAAAAAAAAAGAAATTAACGGTATCTATAAGACCCTATCTGACCTCCAAAAGAACTTAACCCTCCCAACCCTAAGAACCCTACCCATAGTTTCAGAGCTCTCTTCCGAAATATAACTCACCCTCGTACATAAGAGTATGTGAGAATTCTATTCGGTAAGATTACAATATAGAGTGTGCATGTGTACACACAATCTTATTCCAGGAAAAATAGTTACCTCTAATTTCCCATTCTGTACAATTTCCTTACACAAACATACAAACAGCTACTACAGCTTGTCTAATATTGCCGTTGTTTATTACGTTCTACCTCTCTTTACCGTGGGTACATTTGAGCTGAAAGAGAAATAATGGTCATGCCATGATTATCATGGATTTTATTACCACGATTGTTTTTTAGGCGATACATGTCTACAAGCAAATAACAAATATCAAATGCAACCTATTTACAAAAAAATTACGGTCTAAACTAGTATGTTAACTCAAACTTTTGGTCAAATTTTTATACGCGAAAAATATTATTTCTTACAGTAATCTAAATACGTAACTAAAGGCATTACATACTAAAGTAAAACATCGGTTCTTCGCTCCAAATTATACTACTAATTGCACCAAATGTATCCTCCGAATATAGACCGATCCATCATAAACTTCCAAACATAATCAACGACAACCTTGTGAACTTCGGTTCATTTCACTTTGAGAAAATCCCAACTTTGTTCACTGCGGTCGTCGCTCGTAGAGTAAGCATGAAAACGACATGAACGCTGAATATCTATAAAAGGGTGCAGAACTTGTAACATCTTTTCTCACATCTCCCTCATAATCACTAGCAATATACGCTATCCACGATTGGGTTAAATATGGCTTCCTCTAAGAACATGTTTCTAGTGTTTTGTGCTGTCCTTGGTCTTGCTCTCCTTGTGTCTGCTGGTAAGTGCACACATAAATTACATAAACTTATTTAATTATATCTTCCATATTAAATGCATTATGTGTACACAATATACACGAGTGTTTTGTGGTAGTTCCAATGACAAGCACTAAATCTATCGACAAGACGTTTCAGATTTGAAATAATAAAAATGCAACTATGTTAAAAAAAACTTATTTCGTGTACGAACTAGTACCTAGTTTTGATCTTTATAACTTTCTCATTTTGGGATGATAATAATTTATAACCAGCTTAGCATTAATGTTGAATCTTAGCAAATAGGTAAAAGAAATATAGCCGATCATTTTTTTAATAAATAAGTATATAGTTGGCTCAACTGATTCGTGACTAATTAAAAAAATGATAAATAATGCAGATGAGAGCAGACCTGAGGGCGTCTCCGTCGACAACAACGAAGACGGACACGGTCACGGAGGTGGACACGGTGGCGGACATGGTGGTGGACACGGTGGCATAGCCCAGATGGATGCTTATGTGGACCGCACGCTTGGTAGAGAACTTAATTAAGACTATGCACAACAGCGCTTTTGCCCCAGCCTGGGGCTGGCCGGGCCCGCCTACAAGGGGATTTATTTACTTTTTGGTCACCGACCAGGGTCTGGATTCGGTCCTGGACATTAAAAAAGTCCAGGATCGTTCTGGACAATTAAGTGGTTTTTTCAATTGGATCAACTGGTTTTGCTAGTGTGTTACAGTGGTTTTGCCAAGCGGATCAAGTGGTTTCTTCAAGTGATTTTTTCAAGCGCGGGATCAAGTGGTTTTTGCCAGCATGTTCAAGTGGTTTTGCCATTATGTTCAAGTGGTTTCGTTAATATGTTCAAGTGGTTTTGCTAGTGTGTTCAAATGGTTTTGCGAAGTGGATCAAGTAGTTTTTTCAAGCGGTTTTTTCAAATAGTTTTTTCAAACAAATCAAGTGGTTTTTTCAAGCGGATCAAGTGATTTTTTTAAATGGTTTTTTCAAACGGATCAAGTGGATTTTTCAATCAGATCAAGTGGTTTTTTCAACTGAATCAAGTAGTTTTTTCAAATAGTTTTTTCAACCGGATCAAGTGGGTTTTTTCAAATGGTTTTTTCAATCAAATCAAGTGATTTTTTCAAGCGGATCAAGTGGTTTTTTTAAATGATTTTTTCAATCGGATCAAGTGATTTTTTCAATCAGATCAAGTGGTTTTTTCAACTGAATCAAGTGGTTTTTTCAAATAGTTTTTTCAACCGGATCAAGTGGTTTTGCGGAACCACTTGATCCGCTTGAAAAAACCACTCGATCCTGACTTTAAAAAAGTCCAGGATCGTCCTGGAAATCTGGTCCAGGACCGAATCCGGTCCCCACCGACCATGGTCTGTATAACGACTGATCAAAGAGAGGGGGTGGGGTGGGCCCCCTTATTTAATTGTTTTTGTTTTTTATTTTTTCTTATCTAAATTTTATCCTACTTTGTTTACTTGTCATAATATTATTCGAGCCCAATATTTTTAAAAATAAGATTTGAGTTGAAAAAAATCTTATAATTATCTATTGAATTTTAATTAACATTATCTACATTTATAATTTGAATTATTGCTAATTTAATATTTTTCAACAAAAAATATTATTATTTTATTTTTAATTAACATCATTTGCATTTGTAATTTATTATTTCACAATTTCTATGTAATTTGTAACTTTGCTAATTTAATGTTTTTCAAAAAAAAATTATTAGTATTTTATTTTCCGTAATTAATAATTTAATACAAAATACGAAATTTATATTAATGAATATAAAAATGTGAATTAATAAATTAAAGTTAATTGAGTTAATGATATAGAATTTAGATATATTAATTATTTATTGGCTGAGGCTGAGTTGAGTAGGGGCTAGGGGTGAGCAAATAGACCGAAAGCCGTCAATCCGGACCAAATCAATCCAGTCCGGTTCGTAATTTTCCAGGAATTCCGGATCAGGCCCGGTTCAGCAAAAAATACCGGTGCCAGACCGGGACCGAGTTGTTCTTTGCCGTTTTTACTTTGTAACAAAAAAAATAAGAAGCCCAGCGAAGCCCATTAGTCTAACACACATATTTTTTAGTTTTTACTTAGCCCATTAAAATATCCTTCATCTTCATGTCGGCTGTAGCTCGGAGTTGTAGGCTCATAACTAAGGTAAATTTTGAACATTGAATTAGGGTTTACAGAAAATTGGGAATTTTGACTTTGGACTGAAGTTTAGTTTAAGTTGGTCGTTCGTCTTGGGGGGTTGCGATGCTTACCACTTCCTGTCATTTATTTACGGAAGAAATCTCGAGAAAAGAAACCGACCTAGAGACTGGAAATGGCTAAGTCACCTGAGGAAGAACACCCAGAAAAGGTTTTCTCACGAAGGTATTTTTTTCCTTCCGCATAAAGCCCTTTTTTCGTTTTTCCTTCTCTGCAATTTCTTTTGCTTTTGGTGCTAATTCAAACCAATTGTAATAAAATAGACTTGTTCCAGTACGATCACTAAGTCCTGGACATTTCTTTGCGGGGAGTGGGGTTATTATACGTAACTAAGCACCTTAGTGTTACAAATTTTTTTTTGTTAATGAACGCTGTTTCCGGTTTGGACCGGAACAACCAATCCGGTCCCAGTTCAAACCGGATATTTTACAGTCCGGTCCGGTGCACATAAAAAGAGGCATTACCGGTCCCGGTTTTCCCGGTCCAATCCAGCTCGTTTGCTCAGCCCTAGACTGGGTGCTGTTTGTGTGGATAAAAATTGAGTGTAGGGTACTGAGTTGAGATGGATGAATAAAATATTAATTAAATATTACAGTACTTGTAGCATAAAGTTTCTTTTACAAATTATTTTTGATTAAAAAAATATATAATTCATCTGTGCAACCATTTAACTATTTTTTAAAGTTTAGATAACCTATATATGTTTAGCGTTTGATCAAAGTTGGCTATGATTTGGTTTTCCTTTAGGGATTATTTGGGAATAGTAAAGAAAACCGTTATGGGCCTGTTTATCGAAGCGTGTCGCGCTTCCGCGTTAAGGGTTTGGGCTTCTGTTCTTCCTCTCGTCGCTTTGGGTTATTAGGACAAGTAAAATTTAGCCTGTTTTGTGTTTTTGGGACAACCGTGTTTTATTTATCAGTAAATCATCCTTCTAAAAAAAATCAGTAAGTCATCCTTCAAAATAATATTGATTGAATTATCAATAAATTTCCATTATAATATACTCTTTTATATTTAAAAGATACAATCAATTACTAAAATTCAATTTTTGAAAAACATGATAAATAGAAAATAAAGTCAACTTTTCTACAAGAATGAAAAGGTTTTAATGCAATTGCATGTGGCCAATGTTTAGCGGGGGCGTAACATTGTAGAATTTTCATTTAGCGTGTTTTTCTTACACATATTTTTTTTTCCTCACGATTTTTTCTTATTAAATTTTACAATCGCAAGATATTAAAAAAGTGACTAATTTAACTTTATACTTATATGAAAGATTTTTACATTTGTTCATAAACAACCTGTATATATTTTACTTATAATAAAATACCACTTTAGAAGAAATAAAAATGTAATATATTTTATTTACATATCAGTGTCCCAAGAAACAATGATAATATAAGCCATTAAAAAAAATCACATAAGAAATAACAAATGAATTGGCGATAAAGATTTTAATACAACCCACTTGTCTAAAGTGTAATATGTTTTTTATAAAATTAGTGTTCCAAGAAGCATGATAATATAACCCATATGACTCACTATCCATATAAAATTGAAATGCATGGATCTAGCCAAATGCTCCTTAGTATATAATTTATTTCCAGTGCCACGTCGTCAGTCAATCTTAATTTCGGTTCTTCGCCCTTATCTCGATTTCAATTATTTGAGGCACTTTAAAACAAGTTGTTGCTTGGGTTAGCTTGAAAGTGAGGATGACTACTACAAGTCTACAAGGTCGACATCGAAGCCGAGATTTCTGGGACCAGCGAGAAAGGAAACGAACATTTGTCCACTGCTAGTGATGCCCGTGCACGCTGAGAATCATAGACCGCGAATGTCATTGCAACATTAATTAACACAATTCATAACAACCATCTTATTTTTTTTTTTTTGGTGAAAGATAACAACCATCTTATTCAAAGTTAGAGAAAGTATCTTTGACATTCGTCATATTTGAATATAATATTTTAAATAGATGAAGTTGTATTTTTGATATTCGTAATATTTGAATATAATATTTTAAATAGATGAGTTAATACAACTTCATATATGATATATGTTATTACTTATTAGGAGATCGTAAAACAATAAACATGTAAATTAAAAAATAAGACACGAAATTTACGTAAAAAATTATAATTTTAAAAAAATCACAGATACATGACAACAAAAATTTCACTATAATGAAGAATAGTTACAAAGTAAGAATATAACTCTTTTTAACTCTCTTGTCATATCCCATACAAAAAAAGTATATAATGATGATTTAATAAAAAATAAACTAATTACGGATCAAGAAAAATTGTAATTTTCAGCGGTCGTTCAATCCATAGCGATCCTTGCCCCGAAAAATTCGAACTTTTTGTCACTTGTCCAGCGATCGCTGTGACCAAGCAATTGCTAAGGGTGAATTTAGATCATCACAAACAACAATATATTGAAACTAATTTAAAATCTCAATTATTTGTTACCATTAAATATTTTTTGTTTCTGTTAAATCATACAACAACATGTAATGTTGGATCAAGTATCTTTACTTTTTACCTGTAAACATGGCAGTAGGTAGAATGGGATTAAAGATTAAAAACTTCGCGGCGACATTTATTTATTATATGATCGGCCCTACCATTGAATTAAGTAAACCAGAAATAGAGTAATATTTCAACGCGACAGTTGGGGAACGCAGATAGCTGGTGCATTTTGATTTGCCATGTAGTTAGGGACATAGGAGTCGTCAATGACTGAATTCTGAACCCATGTGAGGCTTATTTTTGTAGGCCCTAAAAAAGTTAAATCTTTATTCGTAAATCTTATTGAATGTCCAAATATTGCAAATTAGTGTATAAGAATTAATATAAATTTATTTTTAAAATAACCGAGTCTTTGATATTGGAAACATACTATAATTATAATTCTAAAATATGACTCACTATATTCAATTGATTAGAAATTTACTAGGAGACAATTTCATGATAGGCCTACAAAATTTACTTTCACTCATACATTTTATTGAAAGATGAATATTCTAAATATTGCTACTCGTTGCCTTAAAATAATTTCTCCATCTTGTTTTATTTGATGCCCAATGCGCACTCAGATTATTCGAAGGAAGTTGATACATCATGTTGCACCATTTCTTTTCTTCTCTTATTGACATAAATCGTTGTTTGGCTTGATCAATTAATAAAGAGGCTCACGTTCGTCCATTTTGTCAAACAAAGAAAGGGGCGTATCACGGATTCACGGGCCAGAAGCAGCTAACCAGCGGTGTTCAATTAATGGAGTCGGTGTATCGGATAGCTATAGAGGCTCCTCCGGCCGGAAACAGACACGTATACAAAAGCGATTTCATTAAGTACGACTTTTTTAGGGTTTTAATTAAGTACGGCTTATAGCAGCTATGGAAAAAGGAGGTGTTTTGCAACGAGTAGGTTATATCTTAATCGAGATACTTCAAATGTGATAAATTTAATTTTTAATTAGATTTTAATAGCATTCATGTACGAGAATGTGTTATTTTACCTCACAAAATTTTGACATAATAAACTCAATAAAAACGTAGTCGATTCGAAATTGGATTCACTGGGGACTAAAGAGGGCTTGTCCCTAAATAGGGACAAAGATCTCGGCCATTAGATCAGAATATATTCCTAAAGATTCTCATCTAATGGCTATTAATCATCATGGGTATTTATGACATTTGCCAAAAAGTAGTGGATACTCAATAGTTAACGAGTCCTTAATTTTAGCCGAATTATCAATTAATCACCTTTAATAGGAAATTTTAAAATTTGAATCCATTAATTAGTTATCAGAAAAGGAATCAACAAAAACCTTTTCAACTTCCCCCTACACCCACGTTTCGAGTAATCAGCAAAGCAGTGAAACGAATCAGTAAAGCAGTAAAACGAATTAGTAAAGAAGTGAAACGAATCAGTAAAGAAGTGAAACGAATCAGTAAAGTAGTGAAACGAATCGGTAAAGTAGTGAAAGAAATCAACAAAGCTGTGAAACAAATCAATAAAGCAGCGAAACGAACTAGTAAAATGGTAAAACGAATCAGTAAAGTAGTGAAACGAATCAGTAAAGCGGTGAAACGAATCAATAAAGCAGTAAAATGAACTAGTCAAGTGGGGAAAAGAATCAATGAAGTATGGACTCGAACCAGTGAAGTAGTGAAACGAATCAGTAAAGCTGTGAAATGAATCAATAAAGTAGTGAAAGGAACTAGTGATGTATGACTATGAGATAGTCAATTTCATTGTAATTGTTCTAATGACGGTTCACAAAATAGAGTTTAGGAGAAAAAAATGTATTTACAGGAGAGAGAATATAGGTTATTAATGGCATTATGGCGGATCAGGTGGAGTGATTATAATTTAAATTCTAATTAGGTGGGGTGGTTATTAATGGAGAGAGAAACTACTCAATTAATGGATTATGATAATTGACTATATTAACCTTGTCTCTATTTAGGGACAAGAAAAGTGTCCCCAGTAAATCTACTCCCAGTCGATTCTATCTTAACTTCTAACGTACACTTACAAATATTTTTTTTTCCTTATGAGCTCTATCATATCATGTGCTTTATTATTCACCAATCTTCTGTTAAATCCTCCATGCGTTTGACATCGGTCTAAATTTAGTAGGGATTAGGTAGATCTTTCTTGAAAATATTAAAGACAGATATCTTACTTAAAGGTTTGATGTATGAATATTAATTACAAAACTAAAATAAGAAAATATGTATAAAAATTGCGGAGAAGGGAACAAATCATTAAAGATATCACATAATCTCTTAAATTATGATGATTTTAAATCTAAATTTTAAACAATTAACAAATCATATACCATTTAAAATTCAAAATTATGCCATTCCTCTATTTTTTTCTTTTTTTGTTATTGATTTTTTCTTCTAATTTTTTGGTAATGCCCCCTTTCCTCCACTTTTTTCTTCATCTTTTAGTCACTTTTAATTGTACAATATTCAAAATCTGGTCACATAAATAACAACCTCATCAAAAATTAGTATACAAATATCAATATTAAAATAAACGAATATCAATATCAAACAAATATCGTATTAAAAATAATGAGTACCAATATTTAAATGCATCAAATAAAACTCAAACAGTCTACAACCACACAATTACCTCCCACAAATTGTAAACCTTAACCTACTTCAAAGTCTGAACTTGGTACAGAATCAACTTAGACATGTACTAATATTAAAATAAATAAATATCAATATAAAATGAGTAACAATATTAAAGTGAATTGATATTGAACAATTACCAATATTAAAGTAAACGAGCATCAATATTAAAGTAAACTAATATATAGATACCAATATTAAATTAAACAAGTAGTAATATTATAATAAACTAGCATCAATATGAAAGTAAATGAGTACCAATATTAAAGTAAAATAGTAAACTGTTCCTAATCCCTCACCATTATTGGAGTCTTAACCTCCAAATTTGACCAAGATACACCTTCTATGATACCTACATCAACAGCTAGCTCAATAAGACTCTAAACCTTAGGCTCAAATCTGGATGAAAAGGTCTGCGTCTTCTCCTTCTTCTTTGCCTACCTCAAATTTTGTTTATAAGGGGAGATTTTCAAATGAGATTTGTGACACCCAGTCTAAGTACAATAGTTAGAGGAGAAGTTGGCAGAGTAATGGAGTAGTGAGGTTGGCTTTGGATTTGAAGACCAGGAGATGTCAATCAGACTTGAAACTGGATGGCTAAGTTTATCAGTAATGGGAAGAGGAGGAAAGTTAGGGAAGTGAGATGTGTTGTTGCTATTTGTATATTATTTAGGTATGATTTATAAAATTAGATTAACAAAAGCTCATTGTGGCAGACTTTTAGGTGAGAGAAACAACCTTTTTTGCATCTCCTTGGTTGGATGAGGTGTTACATTAGGCTTTCAATTAAAACAATTTTTTAAAAGATTGTAAAAATATATAGAGAGAAAAAACTGGGGCCAAAACATAATTTTCTTTAAATTTTGAGCTATTGATAAGGAAGAAATAGGATAATTAGGAAAAAATAGTTACATACTTATTTGTTTAATACCAATTATATCGTCAAACATTAATGATAACAAATATGAAATTAAAAGACAAAAACTTAATCTAAGAGTTCTTAAATAATCCCCATTATAAAAATACTATTTCAGACATCCTCATTGAATCCAGTATTGTTTGACACGTAGGAATAATCCATTCCCTTTTGGATGGATATCGACCAAGTCTGAATAATTGCTTGTTAGTCGCTAAGAGGTCCGTAGGGTTTGAGTTAGAAATTCAGGTAAACTAGTTTGGAATTCAATCCAATTGTTCCCAAAAATAAGTGGCACATCACATAGTATTGAAATTTTGATCAATAAATAGAGATAAGTTTCTCAAATTGTTATCAATAGCGAATGAGAGTTTTATATTTTTTCCCACAAGATTGTGATGCTGAGGGCAATACATGAGAGAATATTGTTTAGCAAACCTTGTGGTTAGGGGCAAGATTTAGTACATTATCTATTTCTTACAAGACTCACTTATTAGGGATACAATATTTATTACATCGCTCTATGTGCTAGCTAGAATGATATATTTCTATTGGCAAGAATACAATATTTATGTTAGTCAGAATACCATGTTATAATTAGTATGAATAGTGTATTATTGTTAGTTTGAATATCGTATTACAATTATTCTATAATAACTTTCATATTAGTCTAAAAATGACATGTTGCTAATAGTCAAAATACTATAGTGTAGTTAGTCTGAATAGTATATTGTTATTAGTCTAAATAGTGTATTGCTATTAGTCTGAATGATATATTTATATTATTTTTAAAATAGTGTGTTCCTATTAGTTTGAAATGACTTGTTTCTATAAGTCAAAATGGTGTGATGTATTTAGTCTAAATGATATATTACTGTTATTCTATAATGATATATACTTGTTAGTTTAAAAATGACGTATTTATGAAGAATGTGGATCTGGAACTCTTTCTTGTTGCTGCCAAGATTATTTTTTAAATCTGACAAAATATTCCAAATCAAAATAAAAAATGTCAAAACAACCAAAATTGATACAAAATTAAATCAACTTAACAAAACAAATCCAAAAACTCTATGATTTTTCATTCTATAGACCTTACATATTTACCACCATATTTTTTATTCCATCAATACAGCTATTTGCCAAGATCAAGTCAATAAGGCCTGGAGGATCTAGAATACTCTATCATCATTGCTTGTCAATTTTTGATAGAACAAGGTGACCCCAACTACCATCTCGATGATTCTGACTTAGTGAATATTAATCAATCAGTAAGCTCCATCCAAGAGTGGTGCTAAGAAAACTCGCATCTATAGGGACAATGATGACTCGATAAAGAGGAAGAGAAAAGAGAAGAGATAGATTAGACAGAAATATTGAGAGAGGGGAAGAAATGAGATGGTTTGAAAAAGGTGAAAGAGACAAAATAAATTGGCTAAATGACATAAACATCCCATAAATCTTAGCCATTAATTCTCCCTTGCAATTTTTTAAATTTTTTATATGGTTATTGTTATATGGTTATGATCTATTCTTATACGGTGCTAGACTCCCTATTAAAGCCATCACCAAAAACAAGTCTTCGTGGTTGGGGCATGGGAAAATTCATTACATGACATATGAAACTATGTTTTTACCGAATGCTTTTATTTCTTTTACTAGCGTCATCCTGCTTTTACATTGTCCAACACTTGGATGGCAATGTGTAAATAGTGAAGTGAACTTAAATTAGCATTCGGTTGTCAATCCTCAGAAGTACACAGTTGAAAAATTTGTTTACGACTTTAAAGAGAGTGAGGAAGGAAGATCGTCTTGATGATGTGGCTAGGAGTGGGGGGAGGCCAATTTTTATGAAGGGGAATGGAAAGAGAGAGAGAGAGAGAGGAGGAGGAGGAGTAGGAGAAGAAAGATGAAGAAGTGAAAAGCAAGAGAAGAAAGACGACGAAGCGAAAACCAAATCACCAATTATTTTCCATGATTTAGTCACAAATACTTTTTATGTGATTTGGTCATTACGAGTAATTTTTTTAATTTTTTTCGTGATATGATACAACTCACGAAAAAAAATTAACCTATTACGATGGACACTAAATTAATAATTAAAAATATAATATTAATTTAATAAATATTAATAATCATTAACACTTTTTTTTAAAAAATCCCCTTGCAAAGACTCCAAAACATGATCGATGTATTGATCCTTTTCCGTGAAAGGTCTGACATACACTCTAAAATGTTCAATGTGCAAGTATTTTTTTTAATACAATTACATCTACTTACAAAAAACAAAACATCTATGATCAACCAATTGCGATAACGTTAGTTTCACAACATGTTTTTTTTTCAGTAGAATTAAAAAAATTACCCATGCAATATCAAAAAGCCTCTCCTATCATCCACCAAGTACAAACTAAGTTCAGAATTCCCACGCGAAGAAACCAACCGACGTCTTCTTGCTAGTTTCAAATTTGGTCTGCCTAATAGTAACATCCAGCGGCAACTTTAATTGGCTCATTGCTTATTTGTCAATGGAACGAGACTTTGCACGAAAACGACAGCACCCTTGATACCTATAAAATGGCGATGAAGCTGCAACGACATTCCTCACATCTTTCTCATCATCACTAGCAATATACACTCTCTAGTGCACGATTGGATTAAATATGGCTTCCTCTAAGAACTTGTTTATTCTGTTTTGTGTTGTTGCTGCTGTTGCTCTCCTAGTTTCTGCTGGTAAGTGCATACGTGAAGAATTACATAATAATTCTCTCTTCATTGTTAAATGCACTATTTGTATGTCACGTGGTATGAAATTTGCCACATTTGAATAAATGAAACTCTGATTAAAAATAATTGTTTCCCCGCATTAATTACTGTTGAAATTATAATGGTTTTCCTTTATATTTAAATACATTTCAGATTATGAATGATATGATTTAGATCGAGCGTGATTAATATAACATTGAATTTCAGAAAATGGTAAAAAAATATATGAGATAATCTCATTACAAATCTTTATGCACAGATATGGCTGGTTACGAATTAACAGTTGACATGATAATCGATTTTATGTTATCCATTCTGCACCTGTTATACCATGGCATAGATTATTTGGTATACAGACAATTTGTACATAGTAAGTTACCACTATAACCGGCTAACCACAAATACTTGTATGACAATTTTTTTTCGTATCGAATACTAATTTTTAGATAATTAATTTCTAATTGTAGGGCTTCTCGTAAGTAATGAATTCACTTTTTTTTTTTGCATAAGTAACCATTTTAAATGTTGCATTGTGCAATTAATATATATTATAAATTTTAATGTGAGCAAGACAAGAGATAATATTCACCCAAAAAAATGTGAGCAAGACAAACTCGTGCTACTGTTTTACTTTTCCTGTTAATTAAAAAATAAATAAAAATAATGCAGACGAAAGCAAAGCCAAGACCGCCGATCGTAACGAAGGTGGCGGTTACGAGGGCGGACGTGGTGGCGGTTACGAGGGTGGTCGCGGCGGCGGTTACGAAGGCGGCCGCGGAGGCCAAGGCGGTTACGAGGGCGGCCGTGGAGGACAAGGCGGCTACGAGGGCGGCCGTGGAGGACAAGGTGGTTACGAGGGCGGCCGTGGAGGACAAGGTGGTTACGAGGGTGGCCGTGGAGGATAAGGCGGTTACGAGGGTGGCCGTGGAGGTCAGGGAGGATATGAGGGCGGCCGCGGAGGACAGGGCGGTTACGAGGGCGGACGTGGTGGTGGTTATGAGGGTGGGCGCCGTGGCGGCCCCGGAGGTGGTCACGGCGGGCAGACGAAGAATTAATTTGCCCACATGGTTGCTTAAGTGGGCCCACGTGCTTGCAAATTCAATAATCGGACGAGGGTTCAGTTGCTGTCTCCAGATTTGGTCGTTGACGCGTGTCGCTTAAGAATAGAAAATCATATGGTAATTAATCAAGTTTTAGTAAGTTTGTGTAACTTTGTATTAAATAAGTGCTACCCCACAGTAGCATGGAGTAGGATCCAATCTATCTATCTTTTATGTGCCGCGTGTCGTTTTGTACCGTGTGTACGTCCCTTGATAGTGACGTGTCTATTTAATATATCAAGAGTCAATTAATAATTTGGTATCTCGTTCAATTATTTGTTGCTTATTGTTGCCGACTCTTGGTGTGATATACGAATTCAAAATTGAGTATGTCTATTTCTAAAGATACAGTGCTGTATCGATATTTATTTTATTGATAATATTAGATTTCCGCGAAATCGTATAAGACATTCTAAGTCCATGGCTACAAATGTAAGTAGTACATTTACGAAAGAAAAATGTTCAATGTTACCACTAGGATCCAATGTAGTACTATCTCGGTCCCATCTTTTACCTCTTTTAGGAACATGATATCGACTCTACAAGTTGATAGTACGACCAGAATGACTAATATTTCAATTTAGGCAGTGTGTGAACCCGATATTATAACTCTCGTCTGTAGATTTTCTACAGATTTACGTATGTAGTTAACTTATCTATATATATATATATTGTAATCTACTACCCAAATGCAAAAGCTATATGTCAATTTCTATAAATAAAAAAATATATGAAAGAAAATCTTGAACTATGAATTCCGTTCAGCTACCAGTAAATTTAGGAATTTTTTATATTACATGCTGATGATATACTTGATAATCGCACTCCATTCAAAACTTTGAAAAACAAAATTCCACATGAAATGTCATTTAACAAAAAGGCTCGTTTTAACAAATTGCGACTATTCGGATACCTTTGTTATGTCAATCACATAGCTCCAAACTACTATAAATTCGGAAACACA
>SOPF01018243.1:0-12886 GCA_012979155.1 Hypericum perforatum
AGTCTTTTTTATATATGAATATCAAATTTAATTACTTAATTAATTATTTAAAATTTGATATTTAAAAAAAAATTAGAATTATAAATACCTAAACTTTTACTATCGACATCATCAATAACTGAAGTATATTTTATACTATTTGTACATTCTATTGAATCTGATGAGTAAAATAAGATATCAAACTTGATAAAATATATCATCATCGAGTTACTTTCATTTGGCTAACTATTAGGTTTGTATAATTGGACTTTAAAACTTTTTTTAGGTAATTTATATATGTTTTATAATTATTTTCATAATGGATAAGGTCTAACTGATGAGTCTAAGGGTAGAGTCTAGGTCTGGATTTATATCGACCAAATCCAGACCCAGGCCCTATTAAAATTAATATATACAAATCCATACCTTACTCATGACCCGTAGATCCTAAGATCTACTGGATAAGGTAAAGGTTTGACCTACAAAGTATGGATCTTTTTGCCATCCCTAACTACAATGATGATACACTCACATGTTCCTTAACTCATCTCTCTTAGGTTCTCAATAATATTCTTCTCCACTTGTTTTTTTTAACCAAAAAATTTATATTTAGTTTCTTGTCTTTCTCAATATTTTGGATGACTAACTTTGTAATTAGTGTTAGAATAGGAAAGTTAGTTTGAGTTAGTGTTGAATCGGACACCTATTTGAAACGACCCTCACTTTGTTGCAGATGATCCCGACCTATTTTTTGTAATACATACCCAGTCCAAAGCTCCAATAAACACAAAAACTCATATTTGCTTTCCGGAATGTAAATGTTGAGAATCAAAAAGTCGACACGCGAGCTAGAATTGAAAATGGAACGTGATGTGCTTTTTTATATACATTTTATTAATACAGTAAAACTCACACCGGTGAAACCAAATGAAAATATTCCGTAGAATAGTTATTGTATAAGTGATTGTTATTTTTTTCTAAATATTAAAATGGAGTTAAGTCACTTAACATTTTAATGTTATAGTGTTGTTTAAATATTATGCTTCATTGTGATATTTTTCACAATAACAAGACTATCGTAAAGATCAATTGAAGACAACTAAAAATATAAATAATGATATAAAATTTATTGTCTTAAATACACAATATGATTCAAGACTGAACAAAATAAATACGAAAACTAATGAAAGATAAAAACTATATAAAACATAATAAATAGATGAGCATTGATACACATCATGATGTAATGGGGATTTTGGGAGTAATTTTGATGGGAACTAATATTTTGTTTCGTTGTAAAGACTAAAGAGAATTAATTTTTAAAAAATAATTTTTGAATAAAATAATAAATTACTTAAAAATAAATTTTTTAAGATAACATATTATTTCTTTATCCAGAAAAAAATATTTCAACATATTTTTTTTTCTCTAGAATCTCTACCTTCTAGTCGTCACTTTTTTTCCCTTGTAAACCTTACTTTCTACTTTCTCCGACCTCCTCCTTCTTCCTCCTCCCAGCCAACCATATTGCCTTCCTCCTCCTCTTCCGCGACCTCCTCTTTCCTTCTCCCATTGGCGGTCCTCCTTATAGTAGCTAGAGGTCGAGGTTGTATAACAAAATTATTCTTTTGAAACATAAAACACACAATAAAATCAATATCGTTACACAAGAAAACTAGTCTTTTAGAATATTAAATTAACATCATGTCATAGCAAACCTAATATCGTTATAGAAAAACTAATATTTTGAAATATAAACCTAATATAAAAAATTAAATTGACGTTTGGAATTTCGCAAAATTTGGCCTTGCACCTTCACGAATTAGATCGTCTCGGGAGGGAAAGTCTCCCATGGGACCAGTATTACAACTCCTGCGCGTACATCTGGGGAGACTAACACCTCACAAATTGTCTAGATAAACATCCATACAAGAAATGAGAGGTGCATCAAAAATAGAAAAATCAAAGGAAAACTCCAAAGCATGCTTGGACAGGGCATCTGCCACATGGTTGCCCTCTCACCAAGTATGCTGGATGTCAATGTCCCAATCTCTCACCAGGAGCTCACGCGCCCTTGAGGTAAGTATTGCTAACAGATGGGCCCGGTCAACAGCACGTCCAACACAAAGGATAGCTAGTGAAGAGTCAACCTCCACTGGACTTTTTGAAAATCCCTCTCCCACGTTAGTTCAAGGCCAAGGACCAAAGCCCAAAATTCCGCAGCAAGGGAAGTGTAGTTGCCGATGCCTTTCGCAAACCTGCAAACCCATACACCGCCCGAATCGCGAATGATGCCTCCCGCTCCTGCCAGTCCCGGATTGCCCATCGAATGGTGATATTAGAAAATAGTTTGATCTAAGAAAAGTTCAACCTTTAATCTTTTTTATACGCATCTTCTAGCCAAGGTCAAAGAGCGTTTGGTAGAAGACATAAAGATAAATTGATAGAGATCCACAATATAGATAATTTGGTGTAAAAAATTATTTATAAAGAAATATAACATGCTTCCCTATACTCTGAAATCAATATTTGTTGAAAACTCAACCTTCTGACTATATCTGACTAGAGATAAAATTCAACTTTTTAATTATATCTGACTATCACAAACATGAAATTCTAAATTTTGTAACTTTTAAAAATATTTTCTCCTGTTGAATGATTACCTTGATGAAGAAATACTTATTAAAATATTTTCTCCCGTTGAATGATTACCTTGATGTAGTAAATCGTAAGATTTTTTTCTAAACGGAAACATATTAAAATTGTAATCATTAATTATACTGAAATATATTCTTTAAATTAATAACAATTAAACACACCAAATTGTAACTTTTCATAAAGCTTACTGCGATCATAGCTTTGACGACGTTTTTGTCCAAGACTGTCCCTCTTTGCAACCGGAGCAACACATCGACAAGGTATTCGTGATCCGACTTGGCCCTACTGGGATCAAGGTGTTCCTTAATCTTCGACTCGTAAAGCTCATCGAACTCCTTACAGACCTTCTTCACCTTCGCTTCGAATCCGGTTACCTTATTAAGCCACGCCAACTTCGGGAAGAAGTCAGACAATAAGATGGTCCCAGTCATGGAGTTCAACTCCTCCAGCAACTCCTGAGGAGTCTTCATCATCCCCTTGTCGCCATAAAACGTCCTCCCGAGCGCGACACGACAGAGAACGTAATTGGTTGTGTGTGTGTGTGTTTGGGGTTTTCAATTTTTTTTAAATCTTTTCGGAGAAATATATGACTATGAGTAACGCTTATTGTTTGTGTCGTGTCGAGCCTAACGGACCGGAAAATTCTGTGCTTTTAGATTCTGTTCGCACCTATTAGATTTCAGATGATTCGAGAAGATTTAGTCGATTAAGATTTTTCTATGTTTAGCCGTTGTTCTATATTGGTGGCAGCTTAAGTTTTTGTGATAGAACTTTACATCTAATTCAAATTATACAAAGACCTTATTATAAAAATAACCATAACTCAGGGACATGAGGATAATTTATCCTAAGTTTTATTATTTTGGGCCTATTGCTCAGCACGGCCTAAGAGTTCTTGTTTAGAGCCGGATTTCCTTGTTTTGTATGTCCGCTTAGATTTTAAATTGGTAAAAATCATGCCAATTTTGACTTAATGTAAACTCAGTGAAAAGTTTGTATCAACCAATCATTTTACGATGTTAGATTGTATATGAAAAATTAAATATTTCCAAGGGTCCAAAATATTTTGTGGAGATGACACAAAGTATACAAAGTGACATTATCTCTATTTTATCTGAGGTCATGTCTTTCACCAAATCAATGGGGAGCGAATGTGAGGTTGTTGGTTTAAGATTTTGAGGTAGCTAGGTGCGAGTGACCAGATCTTTCGGCAAGCCATTTAGTAAAGTTTGCAAAGATCGAAATTGGATTAGTCAATATAAATTTAATAGTACTGCTATGATTCAAGTTTATTCCATTTTTAACATTTCTTAATTGAACTAGTTGTTGTGCCGAATTCTAATGTTTAAGCCCATATCCAATACAGCAAAGCCCTTGCTTTCATATAATGCTATCTATTTATATCATGTATTTTATTTTTGGTCCAGATTGTTTCTGGTCAAGATTATATCGCGTGTATTTGATGCGATGGGAAGATGTCAATTAGTTTTCCAGTTTAATCTACTAATTCTGAATGGTCAAAGGAAATAAATTAAAGGGTAAATTACTCTTAGGTCCTGATTTATGCCCGTTTTTGTAGTAGGGTCCCTAGATTATTTGAATTAGATATAGGATCCCTATTTTATAATGAAATATTGTTATTAGGTCCCTTGTTTGCTGATGTCGGCATTCATTTTTTTAAAATATTTTTATCATATAAATTGACCTTTACACCTTCTCATAAAACGACAAAAAAATCTCAAAAAATAAAATCTTATTTGCATATAGCTCATCCGGTAATAACAAATATGTCATGCAACTCCATACAATTTATTTATTAACGCTTAATTTAGGTTAGAACGCAAAGGATGCTCGGAGTCAAGATTATTGAACCAGAATAATTTCGGCCTGATTGTTGGAATATGTTTTACTAAAACTTAGAACTAACAACCGGTAAATCATTAATTAGGGATTAAGACAACATCAACCACATCCAACTCTGCAGCTACGTACGTTCAATCTTAACTTCACAATATTCTCACGGGCACGTTGTTGTATCAAATAAACAAAAAGTTAAAAGCCACGGAGAATGGACAAAAGTTAAAAACCTATTCAACAAAACACACTATATATACATAATATCTCTAGGCTAATTGCAGCAAACATCCCACATACTAAATCATTCCAAAACATTAATACATTTCGAGCAACATGGACTCGACAAGCCATATCAAAATTCGATTTTCTTTGAGCATGATACTACTCGTGTTTGGAACATGGGTCACCCTGTCTCAAGCGGCTCGTACCTTCTCGGCAGCATCATCGCCATCGTATGATGAACAATACGAGCAGTGGATGATTCAACATGGACGTGTTTACAAGAACCTTTACGAGAAGGAGATGCGATTCCGAATATTCAAAGATAACGTTGCTCGGATCGACGAGTTTAACCGGGAGGCGAACAGGGGATATGAGCTGGGTATCAACCAGTTTGCTGATCTTACAAACGAGGAGTTCAAGGCGAGGAACAGGTACAAGGCCCACTTGTGCCCTGACCAGACTGGCTTCAAGTATGAGAATGTGACTGCTGTTCCAACTAGTGTTGATTGGAGAAAGAATGGGGCTGTCACCCCAATCAAAAACCAAGGCCAATGTGGTAAGAATTCCGACAGATATTAGTGTACAAATTGTCTAGATTACCATCTAATTAGCTATTAGAATAATGAGTCAGGTTATAAGTTCGGAAAATGCAACTACCCACATAGAAAATTAGCGTACAAATTTCGAAAATGCTGATCTAACTTTTACTTGTGGAACTTCCTATATGGAATGACAGGTTCATGCTGGACATTTTCCGCAGTGGCGGCCATAGAAGGAATCAATCAACTAACAACAGGCAAACTGCTGTCGCTTTCGGAGCAAGAGATCGTTGACTGCGACAGGACGAGTCAGGACCAAGGCTGCTCTGGCGGGTGGATGGATGACGCCTTCACATTCGTCGTACAAAACCACGGCATAACTACCGAAGCAAACTACCCTTACCAGGCAGCGGACGGGACTTGCAACAAGCAAAGAGCAGCCAACCATGCGGCCATTATAACAGGACACGAAGACGTCCCAGCGAACGACGAAACAGCCCTCGAGAAGGCGGCCGCGAACCAGCCGATCTCGGTCGCCATTGATGGCGGTGGATTCGACTTCCAGTTCTACAAGAGCGGCATCTTTAACGGGTCGTGTACGACCCAACTCGACCATGGAGTTGCTGTTGTTGGGTATGGAGTGAGCGACGGAACCAACTATTGGATCGTGAAGAACTCGTGGGGACCGCAATGGGGTGAAGAGGGATACATTCGGATGCAGAAAGATGTTGCAGCAAAGGAAGGCTTATGCGGGATTGCAATGAAGGCTTCCTATCCCACTGCATAACCTCATCTTGTTTCCCTCCAAATCCCAAAATTAATGAAACATCAATGTATCTATTACATGTGTAATACAAAGTACTTGTGAATTAATGTCAATACACAGTGAAACTTGTATCGTGTGAAGATAACAACGAACACTCATCAATTCGGTCTGATACCATGTTAAATTGTCGTCGTTTGAAATGATGTCAAAACAATTCATCTTCAGTGGCGAAAAGACCATTGACGGTGAGGCGATGGAGAAGTAGTAAGGAGCACTAATTGAAGGTGAGGAAGTCCAATTTGAGAAGAAGAATCAGAAAGGGGGAGATTTGACGGTTAGGAATCGTGAGGAAGAAATTAGGGTTTTCATATCTATTTGGGGGATGACCGTTGACAAGGCGGGAGAAGGCACGAGGCTAGGCAAGTCACACAAGTAGGTCGACGTGGTGCCTTCGAAGTGGCAGAAAGAGACGAGTCAGCTGGGGACCGTTGACGTGTCACGTGTGTTGAAGGTGAGGAAGCCGAAACGCGTCGTTTCGAAACCAGGAGGGTGACAAAAGCCTGCAGAGTTGGCCAATGGAGAATTGACACGTATAAAAATAGGAAGGCTGAAGGCGTAATTTACCAAGGACCATATTGTAAATAGGCATGATAAAAATATGCCCATTTTTTACTAAGAAAACCTCATGTATCAGTTGTATTGTATAGATCTTCTTAATAAGAATGAGAATGTGTTGAGTTCAAGGTTTTCTCTTGTAATTCTCATTATTTTTACAACTTCAAGTACTTTTTGGTTTACCAAGCAGGTTTGATTTAATTCGAGTTTTCTTCGAATCTTGACTCCGAGATCTCACCGTTTATCATTGGGCTTGTTTTTTTGTCCACTTCTCCTCTCAACTTTTGATGTCTACGCTTATTTGGGCTAATCCTTTTAAAAAAAAGCTTATTTGGGCTAAAGCTTTCAGTTAACTTCCTGCAGAACAAACTCCGTAACCGAATAGTTCCCCCTTGTCTTTGCATTTGAGCTTAAGATTTAGCCAAATGGTATTTCTCGCTTCTCCTTATATGATATCATTGTAAGCTACTACAAGAATAACAATGTTTCACGTAACTTATGGTTATGAAGGGCAATGTCGACTTGGAAGAGGCACACACCGCATTGTTCTTGGTCCTTGATCTGTGTGACATTCGCATACCTGAAAGGCCCTGCTTGCTCAGATCACTTATGACCCTTGAACCTAATCCTTGTCGCCTTGAACTCTTCATTCATAAGGTCCGCAAACTTGTTGACCCCTAGCTTGTAACACTTGCTTCACTGCGGTTGAACGCATCGATCCGTTCTACATTCTCTTTTAACCAATTTCTGGCGAATCCTCCAAAGATGAAGACCAATGCCAAATAGATGCATTTATTGTGGTTGTTGAACTCTTCGATATTCTACTATTCGCTAACGGTATGGTTTGAATCTCCGACCTATTGGAAAGGAGGTAGGATTCGTTGCCATCCTACTATTAAGGAGGTAGGGTTAATTTGAACTGTACAATGGAGTTGCTGTTGTTGGGTACAAAGAGAGCAACGGGACCGACTATTGGATTGTGAAGAACTCGTGGGGCTGCAATGGGACGAAGAGGGTACATTTGGATGCAAAAAGATGTCGTAGCAAAGGAAGGTGTTGTAGCGGAAAGTTAATTCGCGAATATGTCAACTCAATTTTGGTAAAAAAATTATAATTTGCAATTTAATTGTATGATCGGGGCGGTTTTAAAAATTATAGAAAATTAAGATCTAAAATCTAAATTTTTTTTAGTTTTACAATTTTTCTAAATTTGGTACGGAAGAAGGTCAGAATTGAGTTAGAAAATTCGGCAACCCATATTGTTTTTATTAAGCCAATGTTAAGTTAGATTTTTCTGTATTGCACATGGTCTATGAATTGTTTTTATGGACTTAGGGTTAGTGCTTTCTATATAATGGCTTCTTAAGTAAGGAAGAAAGACACCCACAGATACAACATATATAACTCTAGTTTCATCATTTTTATCATAGCATAATTTTAGTGTAGATGTAATATTTATCGTTTATATTTTCTCTTTCACTTCTCTTCTATATTCTTTATAAAATTCATGTATCTCTACCAATTTTTCTTCTGTATTAAGTCTAATCAATTATCTCTCTTTATTTTTTCTATATTTATTATATTTTTTGATATTCGTTTGAATTATTCTTGAGACAATTACTATAGATTCATCTTTAAATTATTTCCTGATGTTTTAACATATTTTTTCATAATAGAATGCCTCTTTGGGATTGCAATGAAGACTTCCTATCCCTCTGCATAACTTTATCATATTTCCCTCAAATCCTAAAATTAATGAAATATCTATGTAACTATTACAAAGTTATGTGTGTGATACAAGGTATCTGCAAATTAATGCCTCGTTATTATCATCGTATGAAATACAAAGTACTTGTAAATTAATTACTGGTTATTTGAGATCAAATTCTAATGTTTGGTAATTTTAATATCCAAACAAAAATTTAGGGATAGTGGGTGAATTTTTTCCATTGCGATATTGAATCTCTACGCGTCACCTTACATATTTTGGTGTAACCAACGTGCAATAAAAAAATGGTAAGAGCAAAACAAAAATCATTATTAATCAATTTGCTTTGACAATTATCTCAAAAAGAATGATCCGAGACGTATGTGTCACAATTATTTCAAAACTCGGATACATAATTTATTGCATCTCTCACATAGCCAGAGATGGAATCTAACAGATTTGAGACAAAGTTTAGCGAGTCCTAATTAAGGAGGACAACCGTTGCAAAGGCAATTGCCACCGGAGCAGTTAGCGGACTGGCAACCTTTGCATTTAGGGGCACAGTCGCTGTCCGTCTTACAGGCATGTCCGCCCAGCGGTTGCGGGACACAGACACATAAGTGGGTTTTGGGGTCGCAATATGAGAATCCTCTTACTTTAGGACAAACCAACGCACAGTCAGGATCACGAGTACATGGTATCTTTGTCAATAATACTGCCGTAGTCAGTCCACCTACAAGTAGTCATCAATGAAAAGAACAATCAATTATGCGTGTTATTTCGACCCAAAAAATAAAATTATGCGTGTTATTTCATTTTTATCAGATATTCCAGAAACAAGAACAACATTGCGTTTCTAAATCTCATTGAATTATTTTAAGTAATTGTATAATTGTTTTCCTAGTGAATCAAAACGTAGGATAATTTGATAAGATATATGTTCAAACAATCTGGAAGCTCTATTCGAGTCACATTTATCTTATTTTTTAGGGTAGGGTAGTATTTATCAATAGGGCTAGTTATTGAGGAAAACAATTGAAGGAGAAATAGATTATTAAATTACTTTGTGCAACCAGGCAGACGATAACCAAGAAGAGGATCTTGCTACGAGCTAATGTTTTCATTTTTTTAGTTGGATGTGGAATTTAATTCCTTTTGTTTTAACTGTAATATTCTGGAAGAAAGTGTCCTTGATAGATAGACAGAAACACCTATTGAGACTGTTGTAGCGGAAAATTATTCCTAGCGTCAAAACAGAGACATAATTATAGGCCGAGAAAATTTTCCCCAATTGGTAGTATTGGTGTCACATAGTCTCTGCCTTTTATGAATGTTGCCGTTTATGTAATTTCAAAAAATGAGAAAGATTTCTGTGCTTTCCAAAATTAAAAGAATAATTTCCATATATCAACATTTTTAGTCATGGAGACTTACTTAGAAGATTGAATTGTGGATGTGATATTTCCCATTTTAGGTAGGTTTTAGTCATGGAGACTAGCTTAGAAGACTGAATTGTGGATGTGATATATTTCCATATATCGACATTTTTAGTCATGGAGACTTAATTAATAATTAGAAGTTTGACTTGTGGGTGTGATATTTCCCATTTTAGGTAGGTTTTACCTTTTTATCATGTTATCCTTTTTTATTTAGTCACTCAGTTTCCAAAATTATGTAATTTGCAAATTTGATCAGTGTGTCTCTCAAAAATTCTGCGCGCATAAATTTTAGTAGTGTTAAAAACTTTTCTTTTCCCAACATAGAATTCTCCGGGAAAATTGTTATCTTATTATTCATTGGTCGATCCTCTTTTCTCCTCTGGAACGTTCACCTAATTCATTTCCAGTTATCGATCGAAAAGAATGATCATTTTTTTCATTGTTGCTCGATCCATTTCTTGTAGATGTTGAGACAATTGGAACATATAGTTAGGGAGGCACATTTTTACGAAAATAATTGTACATTAATACCGATCCGTGAAAAAAATAAGTGAGTGGAAGCATTCTATTGTTACATATATAGGCTTGGGAGCGAATTATCCCGTGTTGCCCGAATTTTTCACAAGTACAGGAAGCACTAACCATCAGATATGATGAACTCATCATATTTGTCAAATTTAACAATGTCTTCATAATGTTATTGAATTTATATGTGACGTAATAATGCTTGTCAATTATTAAGCCGACGCAAGTGAACTTCACAGTTTAATATGAAACAACCATGCAAAAAGATTACTATCTGGTATGCGCCGAATGCTCGATTAGATAAGATTCGGAAAGTGGATCCCTCTTCGACTTGATTTTAAAAACATCGACGAAAAATAGTACATTTCCTCGAATTACAGAAAATTTGCTAGTATTTTATTCTTGGAATCAATGACCGTGACTCTCTTCTTTCTTGGGGTGCAATTAATCAATCATAAATGCGAATACCTTAACTGTAAAATGATTTGGGAGTTGGGACCTTGGGGTTGACTTAAGTTGGTACAATCTGTATCACTTTGACCGCTAAAATGGGAAACAGTCGTTGCAAACTCCCTCTTAAGCATTTGGAACTAACCAGAGGACACAAAGCCGCACGGTCGCGGTCGAGATGGCATGGATCCCTCTTAATCCGAAGTATCTTCCTGTAAATTTTTTTTTAAAATAAAGAGTTTTCATTAGTTAATTAAGAACAAACAAAAGTATTAACTGAGAGAGATCAGAGAGGATGACGAACAGTGAAGAGGATATCAAGGACAGTGATCTTGGTATAAGCTTTCACCATTATTCGGGTCCTTTTCTGGATATTGTTCTATGGGGGTTGAGCTCAGAAGTTTTAATATGCGAGTTTGAATATTTCAAAATATACTAATTTAAAAATTAATTAAAAAAATTTGTCAATTTTAAAATTTTCAGCTAGCGGCAGCCGTGCGAACTTTATATTCCTCGAGTTGTTCCTGATCCTCAACGATTAAAACTGTAGTTAATTATTTTTTACTCATAGTCAGAAACAACTGATATGGAAACCCACATACCAAGAAATTGATATGGAAACTGTTAGGCCCAAAGGGCCTTGGCCCAAAAATCCAAACCCAACCCATCAATGTCAATTTACCAAATAGTTCTAATAATTCAATTAACTTTCCACCTCCATATAAATCCAACTTTACTTTATACTTTTGCCAAATTAACTTTACACCTTCACTAAAAACAATTTCTAAAGATAAGAAAAGTTGGATTAATTTAATAAAAAGATTTATTTGGTTGGAATTTAGCTATAATTGTTTTGGACTAAATTGACATAAAGTAAAAAGTAGGAATGAGTTGGCCTAATTGAATAGGGATTTTTCCCCCTATAAAAGGCAACTCTTGTGAACATTTTGACACATCCAATTACCAAGAAATACACTCAAAAAACGGAAATCAAGGTTTAGTACTAAATTTCCGTAAGATATACATAAAAGGACATTCGTGAGAATTAGTCCTTCGATCCAAGAAATTGTGATCGGGATTCGACCGGTGCCTCATCAAAGTCATTCCGGAAGTTTGTACAAGCTCGCATCAAGAGGTAATATCAATTTTATTGCTTTAATTTGCAATTAATTGATTTTTACATAATGTATAATTATTTGTTAATTATGCATTTAAAATCCAACAGAAACCTATTAATGTTTTCCGTAAATTTCAATACACTCAATATTAGAACAGTCAGAGGCATAGGCATTGTAAGAAAGGATTTGCTCTTACTTAATAATTATTTTCAAAATATAGAAATAACTTTATTTTTTATAATTTGATTCATTTTTGGAGTTATGCAGTTAAATATTGACATTCATCCCACTTTAAAAATGCAAAACTTAATAATATTAATACTTAAAGGTAACTATAAATTGATTCACTTATAGAATTTTATGCACAAATTATATTTTTAATTGACAAATACAAAGTTCCTAGCAGTTAACTTCAAAAACTTGTTCCATAATTAAATAATTTTGGGTTACTATCACGTTGTAAAACGTTTTTATTTTATACTAACCGTTATCTCGTTATCCTGGTACGTAATAAAAAGAAACTCTTGTTTACAAATCTTTAGCAATGATTTGTTTCAAAAATCTCATGTTCCATACATATCCATAATGTACAAGTCTTCGCTAAATATCCCAAAAAGATGACGTTTGGATTATTCACAAACTGCATTATTATAACTAACCCAACAAATCTCGTGATCTGTGCGAGTCAACATTGTGGAACCAACCCAACAACCTTCAGAGAGCGGGAAGCCCCCCGAGTCGTCTGAACCCCAACACAAGCGAAGCTAAAGCTTTTCACCTCTCTCGAGTCTCGACCGAAAAAAAAAGGCTTCACCTCTGGAAAGAAACAAAGGGGAAGCGGGCCAAGTTGGAATTAAAAGATGGGCCTGACTGGGAACATTAGGCCTGGTATCTAATTCGAACTAATGGGCCCATTCAGCGTTAGTATGGCGACATCACTTCAGCCCAAATAAAACTAGCCACTCTTTTGTATGGCGAATGATCGACTGCTCGAGTCTCTGCCTATCCAT
>SOPF01018250.1:0-21271 GCA_012979155.1 Hypericum perforatum
AACAAAGATGCATAACTGACTGACAGAAAGAGATCGGATAATTCACCTGCTCTTCCTGTACGACCAGATCGATGAATATAGGCTTCTACCTCCCGGGGAGGTTCACACTACAATGTAATTATTGATGTCAATGCAACCGGCAATAAGAAAATATAAAACGTAGTCTAGTAGAACGCAAAAGAGAATTTCTAACTGAAGACGATCATTGATAACACATTCCAAGAAGTGGGAGATAAAACATGGACTCTGAATAAAGTGCATAATTGTCCAAACTACCTACCTGGGCAGATGGAACCATGTCTACTGACGTGCACAATTTATTGAAATGACCTCAATTTAGCCTTGTAACAGCAGCAAAAAAAATAAAGGAAAGGGAAAAAAGCACATACTTGGATGATTAGCTGCACATCATTGATATCCAGACCTCGTGCAGCAACATTTGTAGCCACCAATGTCATAAATTTACCCGATCTGAACCCCGAAAGTGTCACCTGTAGGAACAAAAACGTTAAATGTGAAGGGTGGTGAAATAACTCTAAGAAGCTAACAGGAACAGGGTAAACTTTCATCCTCTCCCAATTGTTGTAAGAACTAATAATCCCCTCAGCAAAATTCCACAAAGATAACACATCGATTAACTGTCTCAACTTCTGAGCATAGCATGCAAAAGAACCATTAAGCACCAACTTCTGAGGCCAAGGCTTTTTAAAATTTAAAACCTAAAGTCCATGGAAGAACAGTTCTATTGCCAATAAAGTCAATGCTATGGCTAGTGCGGTTAAAAAGTTATGGGAGTGTTTATTCTACTATTATCTTATAAAAGAAGTTATGCATTACTTGTGTTGCATTTCTACTCGCATCATAAGAGTATTGGTGAGAAGATTGTTTCCAGAAAACAGAAGAGGAGAGGACCAAGCTTCATTCGAATACATGTCTAGAATATGGAAAGTTGGAAACACAAGTGAGACTGCCGAATAGCAGACTTACCTCGCGCTGTGATTGTTGTATATCTCCATGCAATGGCTTTGCTCCAGACAGCACAGAACAAAGTTCATTGGCAGATTCCTTCTTCTCGGTAAAGATTATTGTACGTCCTCCACTGCATAAACAATTACGACACAAGAGCAGTCAAGCTACAGAAACAATGACAATAGATACAGGGACATCACAATAAATGAAACTACTGTATAGAAAACAAACCTGCCATAGCAACGAATAATATCAGGAATGACCTGCGATATTGCAGAAGCAGAGCAGGGCATGACAATGTGCCTTACGCTGGTACTGGCCTTCATCTTCTCATTGCCAACTAGATCTATGGTCCTCTTTGTTGATTTGAGAAACTTAAGTGAAAGCTATGAAACCAAAACAATGATCATAGTCAAATTGGTGAACAGACACAAGCATTTGTCTAGAACAAATCTTCATATTGTTTAGGCAAGCAACAGTAGCTTCTGACACAACAGGACATGAAAAGATTGAAGTGTACCTTTTTCACCCAATCTGGCAAGGTTGCACTAAAAAGAAGTGTCTGAACCTTGCTCACATCATCTACTTTTCCTGTGACACCAAACAAATTGATAAGCAAAATTATAAAAGATATGAAAATAACCAAGAAAGATCACCAATGTTGCACAAATAACAAAGAACACTTATTTTTTGCCTGGCTTCAGATAAACAGATAAACCAGAAGCTCTTGGTAGAAAAGAGGTAGAGATTAAAGTGAGACTGACTAATGGAAAGAATGAAGCTAGACAACAAGCTTCTGAACCATGAAATCCAAATCTACCAGGCATTAAATGCAACAAGTCTTTAGCAAAGTTTAGCAAAACAATGGGCTGTTTCAAAGGAAAGAATATAATCATGATCCCACTATATATCATAACTAACATAAAACAAACTTTTCTCCTTTGCATTCAATAGGAAAAAGAATGCTCAGGTTGAATTACAAAAGTCAATTCAAGGCAGTGGAAACATTGATGCAACGAGCCATTTGTCGCATTGGTAATTTACAAAGAGATCAATACCAAGAATTAGCTCCACATCTTCAACAAATCCCATCCTCAGCATTTCATCAGCCTCATCAAGGACCCGAAACTTCAAAGAGCCTAGGTCAAGGGAGCCCTTCTCGAGTAAATCCTAAACATTAAGAACATAGATTTCAGGGAATGGCAGCAAAATTATGAATAACTGAACAATAAACATCTGAAATATTATTACAATTAAAATCAAACCTTGACTCGGCCGGGCGTCCCAACAACTACATCCACCCCTCTATTCAAGTGATTTTCTTGCATGGTGTATGATGCTCCTCCGTAAACACAACAAGAAGCTAATCCCAGTGACCCACCGTAAACTTTGAATTCATTAAAAACCTTAGCAACAAGAAACAAACAGTTTAAGAACCTACAAAATCCACAGTTTTGAAAGAAGCACACTCGATCACTACAGCTATACCTGTGAGGCCAGCTCCCTGGTCGGTAAAAGCACCAAAACACTAGGTGGCCTTCCATACCCCGTCTTCCTAGTAATTTTCACGGGCCCATTGGTCAGTGACTCGAGGATTGGCAACACAAAGGCCAGCGTCTTACCCTGAAAAAAACCCACATCGCAACAGAATCCAATATCGTTAAAACCCACAAGACAGACAACAGTATTATAATCACCATTCACAGAATCCGCACGATCCAAACAGACCCCATATCGGAAGCTCGTGATTAGTACCTGACCAGTGCGGGCCCGTCCAACCAGGTCGGATCCGTCGAGAACACCGTCGAAGGTCATCGCCTGGATCGGAAACAGAGCCTCGATCCCATTGGCCTTGAGCTTCTCCCTCAAGGGCTCCGATATCCGAAAATTCTTAATCGAGTTGGGATCCTCCTCCTCCTCCTCCTCCTGCTCGATCTCCCCACCAGCCTTCTCCACCTCCTCCTCCTCCTCGACGACCTTCGCCTTCTTGCTCTTCAAGTTAACGGGCTCCCCGAGCTCGGAGCTCGTCTCGCTCCTCTCCTCCTCCTCCTCCGTCATAATCTTCTCGGCTTTTCTCTTCAGCTGCTTCTTCTCCTTCTTAATAGAAGAGACTGGCTCCTCTTCTAGAGCCACCTTCTTCTTCATCTTTTTCTCTTTCTTCTCCTTGAATTCGTTATTAGCCAAAGCGATCGAAGGCATAATAATAATAATAGTAATTTAAAAAAAATCACAAAAAATAATGTTAATTACGGTCGATAAATTCGACTCCCGAAATATATGAGTCGTTTGTATATAATTAGTGTAATAATTTGGACCGCGATCCTCTCTCTCTCTCTCTCTCCTGCTGTCGAAGGTTGGGGGAGGGAGAGGCGCAGAAGCAGGGAGGGAGGAGGCAAAGGAGGGAAACGTGAGTTAGTTTGAGATCTTTTATAGGCAAGGGTTTTGGGAATTTTAGGGCCGTCGGATTTTGTAAAACCCTAATTAGGTTAGAGCTTCGGCGTTAGATTGATATGGTTCTGCGGGGAGATTGTTGCCACGTGGTCGAGTTGGAGGAAGCTGACGGTGGAATCCCAAAATAGAATATGTCAGATCCGCTGGTGAACCGGTGCGTTTTGTGGAGACAGACGACAGTGAAGTCCAATGTCGTCGGTCCACATGGACCAGACAGACCCTGATCACTCTTTGTCCATTTTCTGGGATTTTTTGGGTAAAAATTTTGCCATGGTTTTTCAAAATGTTTATCAAATTATCACAAATCTGATGATTTTCAATCCAACAACACTTTAAGTTATAAGTATTAGAAGGTCCAAAATTTTTGACATTTCATGCTATAAAAATTTATAATGCAAGAAAAATTCTAGTATTTTTTTTGGTAAGTAAAAATATCTACTACTTTTAAAGGTAAAAGTAAAAACTTATAGAATGAACTAAGTGCTCGATGGTTAATTAAGGGAACAATCGGCTTTTGCTCCTAACTTAGAGCTTGAATCAAATTCACAGGTAATTCAATGCAGGCGGAAATAGGACCCATCATCGAATCAACAAAAACCAGGATAAATATTCGATTTTGTAAAGCATTTGTACCCTGACATACGATTCAAATTAATGCAAATGCACAAGAGAATGCGGTAAAAATTGTTTGTTGTAGGCACACACAAGTAAATTCAGCACACGAACCTAAATATCGAGAGATTTGTAACTTTATACTGGTGAGACTTTTAAATAGAACTGTGATCGATTCTGAATAACATACGTTAGGAATGCAAAATTTTCAGAGCATGATCATAGTACCAAATGTAACTCCAATGGAACTTGCTTACAACAACAGGCAACCGATCACCGCTAGCAAGATTAAGTAGGCAAGCAATCCACCAGGCGAACTGGAGAATGCAGAAGATGCGTTTTGGCAGAGATTGAAACCAAACCAGACAGCACTTGGGACATAGGTGTTGTAGACGAATGTCACAGTCCTGGAGTTATACCCGTAGATCTTCACGGATTCAGGCATCCATCCATCTGGTCCGGTCCTGTAAACATAGGCATAACATATTTGGTACGCGCATGGTCCCGTTATCTGGAAAGTGTCGGACGAACACCTTTCGAATGTCCTACTTGTTGGATCATCTATTCTGGGTGCATATATCTGTAAATGACGAAGAAATTGTCGATGAACTGTAACCGAGACGGATCAACATGATTACTTAATTAGACTTGGACCAACTTTATTGGGCCTAGTTCAAGTGGTATGGATTAAGAAAGCAATGCAAGACAACAAATGTATGTGAGAGTTTCTCGTACATAATATTTTTAACCGTGTTCAAAAGTGACTATGATAATAGTCTAACTCAGAAATTTTACTATTTAAATTTGTATTTGGAATCATTCAATGGAGATTGACCATATTTTGTATTTTGCGGTGTTTTTGAGAGTTCTAATATAAGTTGTTGCGTATTAATTACAATATAATCATTTTTTTAAGAAGTAATATACAAAATGGAGTAAGCAAGCAAATTATATTCAAAGTCTAGGACACGAAAAAAATTAGATGGAAGGCTGCCCGGCTAAAATGTGTTTTTAATAAGAGGCTAAATTTTGTTATTTACATCATTTTAATATACGCCAATCATACAATAACGCACAGAAATCGTTTTTAAAATTATACAATTTTGGACTAGTCAATTGGATCCATGTTCCTACAATTTTGGACAAGAACAGTTCCAAAGTTGAAGTTCCACTTTTTTTTAAGCTAAGTAAAAAATCGTTACGAAAAATATATTTTATTCTTAGAATATATTACCAGCAGTGTGGGTGTGGCTGATAGTTTTCCCCCAAAAAATCTGGTTAGATGACATAAAATAGTATCCCTAACTCCTAAGGGTCCCGGAACGTCGTCGTTTAGCGCATTAATGAACACGGAACAAACTCTACTAATGACCCAAGCAAATCAAACTCCAATCTTTCTCCTCTTTCCGAAACTAAGAACCTAATCATCAACATCAAACAACGAGGGAACTAAATTAGCTTAACAGGTCTCTTGTTCGAATTCGAATTCAAATGTAACAATGTTAAATATTTGTTCCGATCTTTCAAAAATTCAATCTAACTCGAACTTGAATTATTTGGCCAAATACCAATATTTCTAAAACCAAAAAAACTAACACCCTAATTAGTAATTACCCCAAAATTACGAAACGACCAAAAGGGGAGATCAGAGAGAACCGACCTGGTTGCCGTAGGCGTCGCCGAAGGCCAGACTGATCTCGTCGCGGGTGTACCTCGGCGACGAGCAGCTCGTCGAGAAGATCACCGTATACGAACAGCTCCCCACGTTCTTCGTTTTAATTAAGAAAAAAAAATCCCAATTATCAATGAACTGATTAATAATTACTGTACGGTTAGCGAAGATCGTGTGGGTTCTTTCTTGTACCTGGATTAGGCTGAGATTGAAGGACTCGAGCGGCTGAGGATGGAGGGTGACGTGGGTTGGTTCGGAGTTTGACGGGGTCAGGAGGATCGCCGAGGAGAAGAGACCGAGGAGGAGTTGGGTGGTTTTGTCCATTTTTTGTTTTTTGCGAAGTGAAGAGGCCGGGAAGAAAAAAGGGTATTGGATTTATAATATTTTCTTTTGTTTTTTTTCTATTTTTTTTCTTTTGGTTTTCGATTAAGAAAGAACCGGCTATTTGGACTATTGGGGAAATTTTCTGCTCAGGCGCCCAAGCCAAGAACGTTAAGTAAAGTGGAAGGAATACTCGGAGAGCGACGTGGATCAGAAATAATGTATGAAGAAAATACTACATGTTTGTATGCGAAACAAAGTGATTGGATTTGGTAAAATATTCGGAATTTTTTGAATTTCCTTAAAAAAAATAATGGATGAGAATAAAATAGTAGATATTTGTTGATATACTTTAATATGTACACTGCTCTGAATGACTATTGGTGGGTTATTTTCATTTGAAAATTTTCTCCCAAAACTTAAAATGGACCACGCAATATTTGGTCAATAATACCACAAAATACATGATTTTTTTTTATCTGAAATGCAAGAAAAAAAATGTTATACGTGAAATACAAATTATACCAAGGGGTATTTGCTATAATAGCATTAAGAAAAGAGTGGGATAAGATGAGAGAAATGACCAAGAACAAATCCCTGTCACACACAAAAAATCTACTTATAAAATACAAAATAGAGGCGGATTGGATTGGATTGGATTAGGCAAGAAAATACAGTACCTCAATCACAAGATAGGCTGTTAGGCCTTCAAAAGCCCGTTTGTGGCCCATGAACAAAACAGCCCGAAACCGGAAACGCGTTAACCGACCAAACAAACACGGCCTTTAGAACAAACACTCGCCGTTACCTTTTGTTTTGCAATTAATAAGATGGCTTGATGGGCCTCACTGTGGTTTTTCTTCTACATTTTGCATAGAGGCTGTTTTATATGCATGATGAACCAGCTCTGGCTATACGGTACATTCCCGTGGTTGCGGTCATAATCTGCATCTTTTTTTTTTTTCACAGTTGCATTCCATTTCTCCACTTCCTGATGTGCTTTTTGTCATTGGTTAAGCTCCACTTTGGTTGACTGGTTAGTGGATGTTCTTCTCTATGCGGGTCTCGTCCGTTAGGGATCATTGTCGAAAATACATGTGTTGTGTGTGCTGACCAGATTACAGCATCAATTTTTTTCAATTCAAGAGTTTTCTTGCCTACACTCGAGTAACAGTTCTTCTTCTACTAGACCCTTGGCGATCTAGTTCACGATTTTCATGGTCCGGTGGGTTGTCCACAGCAGACGGCGACATGATTTCGATGTTGTTTAGGTAAGAACTATTGCATACATTACTATGTTTAGTTAAGAATCTTGATCAATCAGGTAGTTGACGGTTTTCCTGTAATAATTTTAACCCGAGAAGAAGAGCCAGTTCAACTATCTGACCGTTGGAAAATATCAAAAGACGTGGCCTCTGTCGTTATAATGCTTATTGGATCTGTTCCCAAGTTAGAATCATCGTGTAGTGTAGTTGTGTTTTTATGGTAATTTCTCAGAATAGATTTCGTCTCGAGCGACGAGCATACTTCCCGATTTGAGAAATCAAACTGCCAAACAGTTTCCAATTTGAGAACTGTAGTGAAATGATTGAAGTGGCTCTGTGTAGTCTGAAAAAAGACAAGAAATGAACAAAATGTTGTTTATTTCGTGTGGGACATGACGGTGAGTTGGTGGAGGGGCAATTCATACAAAACTGTTTCTCTTGCATGGACTTGTCTTGTTGAGTTTTTGTTCGTTTCCAAAATGACATGGACGTCGTACCTATTTTGCGGTAGGAAACTAGGAATATTATGTATGCAAGAGGACAAGGTTTTGCCTTGTCGTCGTATGGAAAATTGAAGCTTTTTTGTGTGAATTCCCCCTTTCTCAATTTTTTCCTCTTAAGAAATGGTTAGGAATTTGATTGGATTAAGAATATGTTTACCCATTTTCGTTTTGTCTTTCGGTCGCTACGTCGTAGCTATCCATCGAGTCGTTTTCGTGAGCTAAATAATGATCATTAGGATTCCAAGCCTCTTGAAGGCAATGGCCCACAATCAACAACAGCCCAGCTGGAACGTGCCACTAAGAATTCTACTGATCTGAACTTGTATAAAAAATAAGTCAAAGAGCAATAAGGACAAGAATTCCTAATTATGAAGCAATGTAAACATGACGCAATGACGAGAGAAAGAATCCAAAAGGGAACAGCAGTAAGCGAAAGCGAGCTGAACCATATACTCCAAAGTCCAAATCTTTAACTACTCCAACTTTATTCGGTGGTGTACATTTATACGATTTATCTCTTTATCCCCTTCTTCTTGTCTCGTAATTTTTGGAACGCGTCACATGGAATGGTTTCAAAACGAAGACCTATCACCAAATAGAAGAAATGATACAAGAAAAACCCCCCCATTTACACAACACAGTGAAATCCACCCGTAATAACTGGTGAACAATTCGTGGGATTAGCTACATCCCATAACAATGCGTAATTTTTACCACTTGAATCTGACGCGACCGTAATGTAGTTTCGACTCCAATTCCGAAATGTTGACTGTGTCGTTGACCGGGATAAGGGCAGTAATGAGTGGACGGTTAAAGTTCGTTACCACTTGTATCCCCACTCCTCCTGCTCTTTGAACCTTCTAAACACTCCGTCAACGGCAACATCCAAAGCATCTCTCACACCCTCCGCTCCATCCCGAGCGTATATTATGCTCGGGATGAGTTCGACCACCCGCTCTTTCATCTTACGTTTTTTTTCTTCCACGATCCGCCCTAGCACCTCCGCCACATTCACTGTCCCGTTCTTTACCCCCTCCCTGTCGACGAACACCGAGAACCCCCCGCCCTCCCCGCCAGGGAGGAACCACTCGTACTGGTAGTAGACGCTCCGCCGCCAGAACAGCACTGGCACCGCTCCAGCCACCATGCAGTCGAACACCGACCGCCTAGTGAAGCTGTCCCCTCTCGGCTGGAGGCAGAACTCAGCGTTTAGAAACGCCTCCACAATCGCCGACGACCGGTTGTTGCACCTCCCACCGGAGCAGTCCACTGCTCGACACTTCCCGCCGGCATCCCTGCATTGCCGGAGAAGCTTTCCACGGAAGTCATCCCTGAACTCTCCCCTCGGCGCCCCCGCGAACGCGAATAGGTTCTCCCTCTTCTTCGTACGGACGAACGCCTGCCACGAGGCTACGTCGGAGTCGGACCCGGGGTGGAATCCGATGGGGTAGGGAACTCCGACGTCGAAGTAGTCCCAAGGGTTCCTCTCAATTAACAAGCGCGTGATATTTCTCATCGCCGGCTGGTATATACAGCCGGAGCCCCAGTCACCGTCCGACGACCTCCGAAAGTCCCACGTGATCCGCCCCATCGCGAGGAAGTGGTCCCACCCGCCGGACCTCGCGAAATATGGCTGATCCCTCAGCCACGTCAGCACGCCGGTGCAGTGTTTGTCGCGGTCGGCAACGGTTGAGCCGTCGGCGAAGAGGGCGGGCCCCACAGCGAGCCCCGCGTAAAACGGGACATAGAACGCGGTGGCGTTCTTCGGGGAGAGGGTCCGGCAGGGGTGGTTTAGGAGGCGGGTGTGGAAGATGACCTCGACGGAGAACTGGTCTGTGTGGTACCAGCTGGATGCGAGCTCCGGCGGGACCACACCAGAAAACGAGTCTCCGGCAGGGGAGCCGAGTCCGGAGTTGGACACCGCGTCAGTTACATGGTCGGCATTGAACTTCGCCGGGATGTCGTACACGTAGAGCCTCCCGAGGGGGCATACGGACTCCTCGGGGAGCGGAGAGGATACGATGACGTGTCCCCGGAGGCGGTGGAGGGGGACGGTTACTAGGACGATGAGGAGCTGGACGGCGAGGACCGAGATGATGAGGCAGGTTCGGGTCTGGGTCTGGATAGGGTTCGACTTGGGGGACAAGAGGAAGGAGGAGAGAGAATTGAAAGAGTTTCTTTTCTCCTCCACTAATATCACTCTCTTTGGGTGCTCCTGCTCCTGGTGATCATGATCCGACGGCGTTTTGGGCTTCCGTAGCTGCGGCTCCGGCGACGACGACGGGTTACCTGTCGTCGGCAGCATATTTAGAAGCAATAGAGAATGCTATGTGAGGGAGAGTAATTGCGGCGGCTAAAGAGAGAGTGGCACTTGTTGTTATGTTATGTAGTGTTTGGTTTTGTTTTGTTGTGCTTTGTAAGATGGTGGATTGGAATCCCTCCTTGGCTATTTTTCATGTAGCAATTTTTACACAAATTTTTTTTAAAATGATTAATTAAGATTTGAATAAATTAAAATATTAAAAATTATCAAAAAAATGACGAATAAGAGATTCTAGCTCAATTTTTTAGTTAAACTAAAATAAATTATTGAACAATTGTTGTTTTGTCTTTTTTCTTGTCTTGTCGTTGGGTACTAATAGGAGGGGGAAGGAAAAAAAAATATTTCTGTAATGAGGAGGGACGGACATGTGTTGGGGAGGACCACCGGCTGCTATGGGCGACCAACCCACGCATTGGAGGTTATATTCTGCCACCTGTCCGGCTGCTATTAGACGATTTTCCCAATTTTCAAACTTTAAAATCTCTTCGATCTGGTGATATAATAGGAGAAGAGAAGGTATGTTTCAATTTTTTTCGATGATTCATTAGTATTATATGTCTCTAATAAATGGTGACAATTAGATACACACCGTACAAATTAGTTTGTACGATTCAAAATTTAGGCCAGATAATATTAATATTTTTTTCATACGATAACGATATTTAATTTACGCGATAGCGACTTTTCTTTAATGTGATAATTACATGTGTATTTTCGTATTTTTTTAGAATGATATTTTCTTTGATATCTTTCTCACTTTGGTCACGTGATTTCAAAAATTTTGCAAAAAAAAATTGGACATGTATATTTTCATTTTTTTTTCTAAGAATGACATTTTATTTGTGTGGTACCAATCTATGTAAACTTTTTTATTTCGATCTCGTAATTTTTAAAATTTTTACAAAAAATTTATCATCCGTGCGATAAAAAAAACGGTTAGCACTCTATCTAAATTATAACCCATGATAAACTAGCAATTTGTGATGCTTAAGTTTTGGGCAGTTGTCTTTACACGTAATTAGTTGGCTGTTTTCTGTTTTCATTTTTGTTCAAATAAATATAATTATCTTCTTGACATCATTATTCCTTTCACTTTACATCTTCCAAACAATGGAAGGAATCTAGCTTGCATTTTTTCCATAAGAGAATGAATCTTTCCGTAATGTATTTATCCCGTTCGCAAGATTTATTATGGAAACTTTCTAAAATCTAAACTGAATCAACCCGGCTTCGAGAATTGCAATTAGTGAAATATTAACTTGATTAATCATAGGCAAATACTTATATTAATTAGTAAGAAATTATTCTAACTTAATTAAAAAATTAAATAACAGTTCTTTTTCTTGTTAAAAATTGGAATTCTATTAATATATCTAGCTGTCCGTACAAGAGATTTGCTACAGTGACAAAGTGCAACCTGTCGGCGTTCAATTCATGACGCCAGAGGAGAAAGGATAAAGAACCCACAAATACAGTGGTAGGGCTTGACACGTTGACCCATGACGCCAGCGGCCCACGTTTACGCGTCACACCAGGGACCCGACAAAAGTAACCCCTAGTTTGGGGGACCACCTCCGGCTCTTAACTTAATTATAACAATTACATTATATCACATTATTTAAACAATCGTTTTCACATATCAAACAATTATTTAAAATGTATTTTTCTCCCAGTTACACCCATAAACATATTATTATGCCGAATTACCTTTTTCAACTCGATTTAAACTATTCAATTCAATTATCATTTTAAAATTAACTAAAAGTTTATAATTGAAATATGTTGGTTACATTATAATAAATCAATCATTGAACTAATTAATTGTTTCTTTTAATATTATTATGTTGTGATTGGATCTAACGTTCTCAATTAGTAAGTTAAAATCATCATAAATTATTAGATATGAAATGGAATAATCATTCGTAAAAAATAATTAAACTATATACAGTATAATGTTTGGACCGAACTTTTTCCTGCCAAGACTTGGACCATACCTCGAACTATGTTGAAGATGCATGATTTACGGTAATCTAGACAGGCAAACTATGTTGATTGGATATCTTCCTATGTGCACCCAGTTTGCACCTATTGGTTAGGAACTTTTAGCGTGGGTTGGTTATTATGCCCATTCTCATTGGTTTTAATTATTTTAAGTAGTGTTAGACTTGCCCCCAAAAAAAAGTAGTGTTAGGTGGCCTAAAGACAAGATTAGGTGCTTTTTCAAAATTGGACCGCTAGACCTAATAATCGTTAGGTTCTCTTTTTCTTCATTACCGTAAAATAACGATAAGACCAGCTCTTAGCCTCTTAGGAGACTTAATTAGTTAAGCATTAATGAGTTCGAACTCTTTGATAAAAAGTACTTCGTCCTTAGTTAATGGGAAGGCATCAATCTGTTTCCTTGTTACATTTCGACTTGTCGGGGAAAATCACTGGAGCGTTGTTTTGAATTGTATATATTTTCAAAATCTTTAGTAGAAGATTCGAAAATCGTATTTACCTCCAAGACTCGAATCTCAAATTTTAAAGGTATACAATTAGTTACTATTTAAACCAAATTATCATGAAAATTATTGAATAACGTGTTAATGACGCTTTTAGTTCGGGGTGGATGTGTCTCCGATTTACAAATAATTTTTAGTTTAGCGGTGAGATTTTTTTTGGGTTTGTTCGTTTTTCAAGTTTTATATTTTATTTAGTTTTTGGGTTATCTTTTTCTTTCCATATTTATTTCGGGTGTTTTTTGGGTCATTATTGGTGAATGGTTTCCCTGGGCCTGGAGTTGGATTGGAATCCCGTTCCCGCAATATCGACATTTCCAGGAGCTTATCTTAGTTTTATAGACGAAGATAATCAAACCAGACCTCAGTGTATTGAACTAGATAACCATCTTGGTGCCAAATGCCTGTTTCAACTAAGAAGATAAGATTTGATCCGAGGAAGCTCACACGAATCCACAAAGATACTCGCTGTTTCGTGATTCATCGACCACAGCCCTAACAGGCAGCAGGCTGATACTATCCAAATGACCAATGATGCAGAGAACCAAAAGGTGCAGATGCAAGCAAATAAGTCAATTGTACGATATTTAGGTTCTTCCAATACCGAAATCATCGACAATGAGACAGGCGCCTTAATATGTGAACTGTGCAGCAGAACTAGTTTTGAACAAAGGTTAAACTACTAGCATAAACTGATCTTACCAGCTGTTAAAAGCAGAAACAGGTTGGTGTATGCAGTCCGAAGGAACATGCACATTGGTCCCATAACGGTAGCAGAAGGGCGAGAGTGAGAGAATCCTGCTTCCAGGATGTATAATTTCACCACAGGCCCACAATTGCACCTATGCAAACTTAGAGTAAGCACCTAATCAGAATAAGCAAATACTATCAGTAATGGACTATTGCGTGCAACAACCAACCATCAACTGCATAAGTGCCTCTATATATAGATTGAACAATAGTACAACATTGCGAATGAGTTACAGCCTAGTGGTTTATCTACGACATACTCGAACCAACGATGGGAATTATTTATTCAAAGAAGAGTATCCAAACATCGTGGAACTTCAGCTATCAACCAACACACAAAATCATCCAGAGAAACGCAGAAGTAATCTAGGAGGACAATCTTGTCATTCCTTGGGCTTCTTCAAGATCAAGGGTCCCACATTGTCACCCGTCTCTTTGTTGTGCTTCACGTGCTTCCCGTCACACAATGGGAAAGTCCCCGACCTCCAACACCTACATCATTAACCAAATCCACTTCTAAAACACGTTTTACACTCGAAACACGAAAAGGTAAAAAGAACTGCAGAACTTCATTACGAGACGTTAGTTCATTGTCCCGTCGAGCGACAAGCTACTCGAACTCGAGTGATGATCCGAAACGACTAGTTCCCAAGTTCAAAAGATATTAAACTGTTAACAACAATCCCCAAGTACTAATTGCGGAATTCAGAAATGTGTGGAATCTAATTTTTAAAATTTCCAACGGGCATTCCATCCTCAAATCTTAACCGCAGTTATCAAATTCGAAATCGAACTCCGAATACAGCTGCTTTAAAATCTAATGAAAAGAGCTTTGTCCTCTTCGTAGTTCAACCTAGTTCGAATATGGATTAGTCGGTTTTAGACCACAAATATGAAAAAAAAAGGACCTGCAATAGGCGGTGAGGGGCTTGGAGAGCTCGGCGACCTCGACGGCGTCCACCACCTTCTCCTCGCTCTTCCTTATCGCGGGGTTTATCGCCTGCGCTTCCGCTCTCACCCTCACCTCCACGCGCCTCGGCTGGCTCCCAGCTCCCACGCGCGGCCTCCCGAACCACGCGCCACCTCCCACTCCTACAGCGGTCGTAACCGCCGCCATCGAAGCAACCGACATGTGTGTTCTCGTTTCGAGCGTTCGAGGATTTTCCGGTTTTGGAGGAGGTAATAAAAAATGGAGAACTTGTGGAGGACACACGCTGTTGGGTGTAGCGAGGGGGTTGGGTTGGTGGGTAAAGGGTACGCCACGTCAGCGTCTTCAACCGTCAATGGAGAGCTGTCTCTTCTGACTTTTTTCTCTGTAGATGTGTCTTTCTATATTGGGTCAGTGGGCTGATTTTGAGGGCTCAGCTTTTTACTGACGGCCCATGTTGAACAAGGCCCATACCTACTTATTGGTTATACTATTTTTGGTATCCGGTTCTCCAAGATTATTCTAAATCTGAGTTGGTCAGAATTTTTGGAATGTATCATTTATCCAATGAATATTTTATGTTATTTTCATTTTTTAGAATTCGAATTCGATTCTTATTTAAATTAAAATTTAGAGTAACTATTTTGTAGTTGATCTTAATATATGTTGTATACTAATTTTTTTCCTTGTTGCGTAAATAATGGGATTCTAAATTTTTGTGAACGGAGACTTATTAACTCCAATTACTTAAATGATTTTGTATACTATATTATGCTGTTAATTTTGTTCGCGTGCCTTTACCAGTAACCAGAGGTCCCAATCAAGTCTTTTCCACTCCAATAGTCCAACTCCCCAACCTCATCACTAGCTCCAGCAGCAGTGGGCTGCGGGCCTAATGACCTTATACTATACTGTAGGTACAAAATCCTGCCTGCCACGAGTCAAATAAGTGGTTGTATCAACTTTATTTTGTTAAACAATTACAAATTTAAATCAGTCTACGCAAATAAATTCACTTGTTTGCCTGTCTTTGAAATTGAATTAGTGGAATTTGTGATATTATCAATTTTTTTGGTGGGATTGTGATATTATCAATTAGTGGAACTTGTTTGAATCCTTGTTTATTTTTGGACTATAGTAGCCTCACTCATTGCACACTCCATAATGATGAAAGTGTATTTCGTCTTAAGCTGTTTATACTTGTGTGTAATTATTGTGTGTAATTACTATGTCGGGACTGATAAAGAGGATCGTTATCAACATAAAATTACCGAATTTGGTACCAACTATTTTTTTTTGTTGAGATCCTATTCTATTACATCAGAATGGCTCATGCCAGAAATCGAACTCTGGACTTCTCAAATCTCTCCCCACTCTTATGCCATTGGACCAAAGGTCACTTGACTGCTACCAATTAATCTAGATATAAATAGAAATTTTAAAAAAATAAGAGAAAAGTTACTTTTAGTACCCTGTGGTTTGCCGAAAAATTACTTTAGTACCCTGAGGTTTAAAACCCATCATTCGAGTCATACCTCACCAATTTTCCATCACTTTGGTCCCAAAATTACGATATTGCCCCTCCCTCAATCAGAACCTAACCAAACCCAACTCAACCTGACTAAACCCACATCTAATTTAACCCAATGGGGCGTAAAAAGTAGGATATAACTTGGATTGAGCTAAAATTTTGCAAGAAGCATCTTAAAAATACACCTGATTTTCAAAAAAAATTCAGGAATTTTAGAGGCCCGGAAGTTTTTTTTTTATTTTCCAATGTGCTGAAAATTTGTAAAATCGTATAAAATAAAAAATATTTCCAATTGAGTTGAAACTTGTCCCAGAGATGAATTTTGGTTCCTAAATTTATTAGAGATTCTTAAGATTTTTTGGGACAAGTTTCAATTCAATTGGTCGCATTTTTTATTTATATAATTTTATAAATTTTTAACGCACTGGAAAATAAAAAAATACATCTGGGCCTCTAAAATTCTTGAAATTATTTTTGTAAATCAGGTATATTTTTATGATGCTTCTTGCAAAATTTCAGCTCAATCCAAGTTATATCCTATTTTCTACGCCCTATTGGATTGAATTGAATGTGAGTTCGGTCGGGTTGAGTTGAATTAGGTTTGGTTTGGTTAGGTTTTGATTGAGAGAGGGGCAGTATCGTAATTTTGGGACCAAAGTGATAGAAAATTGGTGAGGTATGACTCGAATGATGAGTTTTAAACCACAGGGTACTAAAGTGATTTTTCGGCAAACCATAAGGTACCAAAAGTGACTTTTCCCAAAAAATAATAATAAACTTGCAATATCCCCCAAACAAATCTAATAAAATAAAACGGACAAATCCTGAAGAGAGACGTATAACGTACTAATTTAATGGGTAAATTACATCTGGCCCCCTCGGGTTTGGTGTATTTAACGCTCGCCCCCCTGTTATTCTAAAATCGATTAAAAAACCCTTCCTGTTTGGTGAAATTGTACGAATCAGCCCCTCACGCCGGAATTGGAGATTTTCTCCGGCGAGGAGGCACGAGAAATGACGAATATACCCTTATACTAAAAACGAAAAAAAAATAAAAAATCCTCTCTCCTCCCCCTCCCCCTCCTCTCTCCTCTCTTCTCCTCCTCCTCTTCATCCCCCAACGAAGCCTGCCATGATTCATCTTTAATAAACCAACATCAAAATCTCTTCCAATCTCAATGCATTTTCTCTAAATCAACCAAACCGACATCAAAATCACATCTAGACAGAGGTGGTAAGATGGGGCCATCCCCATGAAATCAAAAATTAATCCATCGCAATCGCAAACAACTAGCTCACTCAAAAAGGGACAGTCCCTCGACAAAGCCGTAATGGACTTGTTGCTGATGAAATGATTACCAGAGACATCAATCTTCCTGAGCTCCTTGAGTTTGGAAGCGAGCTCAACGACCCCAGCATCCATCACCAACCCAGCAAACCGAGAGAAGTCCAACGAACTCTCTGGGTTGAACCGTGAGGCGTAATGCGGGTACGCGATATTAAGCTCCCGAAGCAAAGGGAACAAAGACCCAATAACAAACATGTGGCGGTCTTCAATGGAATGAATAAAAGACTAGTCCAACTGCCTCAAAGATTCCATCTTTACCCCGAGCCGGGCAATCCTCTTGCAGGGAAAGTCCCGCTGGTCGGAGATATCAAGCGACTCGAGTTAGATCGGGGAATTGGTGATCTGGGCTAGGACGTAGTCGAGGTCGGTCTGAACCCGGAGGGGCGTATGGTGATGTTGTTCGGGTGAGGACAATTATCCATTGTTTTGCAAAGGGCTGAACCCAGAGCCGATTAAGGAAATCCATGGTTTTTTTATGTTGAGGACAATTATCTTTCGCCCTTTTGAAAGGCCAATGGAGGTTATTTGATTTTCGGGTGATGTTGTTCTTTGATAGGCTGAGAGAGGAGGAACGAGAAAGGAGGAAAGAGGAGGAGGAGGAAGAAGAAGAAGAAGGAGGAGGAAAGAAGCAGGACAGAGGTTTTTTATTATTTTTTGTTTTTAATAGAAGGGTAGTTTAGTCATTTTCCGTGTCTCCTCACCGGAGAAAATTTCCGATTCCAGCATGAGGGGCTGAATCGTATAATTTCTCCATACAGGAGGGGTTTTTTAATCAGTTTTAGAAAAGCAGGGGGGCGAGTGTTAAATACACCAAACCCGAGGGGGCCAGATGTAATTTACCATAATTTAATTGATCGCAACTAACAAACGTACAAACTAAGAAGACCCTCCCGCCACGAGTCCTCCAAAATTCGGATTTCCCACGCGCGCACTCTCTCGCCCTTCCTATTCTCGGATTTGATATCCCATTTTCCCGGGAAAACCGAGCGATGCCGGTTATCAATAAAAAGAGGCCACGTGGCGGAGGAGGAGTGGGGGCGCGGCTGTGGCTATGGCTGTGGTTGGTGGTGGTGTGCGCGGCGGCGAGGAGAAGCGAGGCGGCGAGATCCGACAAGGAGACCAGGGAGAGGTTCTACGGGAGCCTCTTGAACTCCTCGGCCGCCGACAACGGCGAGGGCAGCCTCGCCAAGATGTTCGATCGCGTCCTCGAGAACGAGTTCCGCGACTCCCCCGAAGGTAACCGTTTCCTGTACCTTGTTCTTTCTCCGATACGGCGCTGCTTCGGCGCGCTGCTCCTTGTTAAGTGGACCTAGCATCCATTGGTTTAATTCCGAGTTGCATTTTTGCTTAAGTAATAATGCAAAGTTTCATTAAGTAAATTAAGTGAGTAGAAAGTTTAACGAGTTAGGTCGAAATCGCTTCGGATTCAGACTATTGAGAACACAACTGCATTCCCGGGGTGCTCGAACCTAAGGCCTTCGGACCTCGCCAGTTGATCTACATGCTCGGTATACGAGAGCTATTAGTGTTTATCTTGCATCGTTATGTATGCATTAACTGCATCTCACCTTACCTTACCCCTAATATTTGTGTTATATGTGAAGGTGATGGTATCTTTTGTTGTGTAAGTATCTTTTGTGTCTTCTTAACTTTAAAGCTTTTGATAGGCTCTGATTCAAGCAGCTTCAACAACAGCGTGGCTGATCAGCAGGTTGGTTTTTCCTTCTGCTTCCTATCCAATCACTTTGCAAGGCCTAACCTACATGTAATGTATGAATAAATGTTTTGGACGTTAGTTGATGATCCAAGTATACCAGCGGAGAGAATATTTCCTTTCCCGCATTCATTCACTGTGCAGTTGAGATTTTCGGGGATCTCACCTAAGTTTAGTGTTATGCTTCTAATTAGCTCCGTGTCTAAGGTTTTTGGCGTTGAATCTTGTAATGCTTAAGTAAACCGTGGTACTTATCTGGATCAGAAGCAATCTTGTGTCAACTCAATGCAACATGATATTGTTAGCACGGATGGAGGCGTTCTATCCATATCCAGTTCCACTTGACTTCTGCCATCTTTATAACTTGAAATCTGAGCATCTTTTTGTGGTTCGCATGTCTAATTACTTTCTTTTTGGCGTCTGCTTGGTGGCTGTTTTAATTTGGTTATATCATTCCCTCTTGCAGGCTGTACTGGAAACGGTAGCCAAAATCACTCATGACAAAGGGAAGAAAAATGATACAAGTGCATCAAAGTAAGGAAATATCTAGAAAATGGCTGGACTGTGCATCCCCATTGTTCACTGTACACTGCTGTAAAAGTATAACCTGTATATTCTTTTTTCCATCGTTTAGTGGGACAAGATCATTTCAGCTTCAAGACGTATTTTCCCTCGAAAACAATGAGGAATCGGATGACTCAACTACCCTGATTGACAAAAAGGTAGGCTGAAATTATATATTGTTGCTTTGTGTGCATAAGGTTTGGTAGTTTCTTGAGTTCTGCCTCTTTTCGTGTTTGTCCTGACCTTCTTGTCGTGCTAACTGTAGGACAACGTATTTGTCATGTCCAACAAGAAATCCAAATATCCAATTCTTCAAGTTGATCTCAGGTTAAACTACCCAAGTGCCAGATACTATTATTTGCTTTCCGAGTTTTTCATTCGTCGGGCAGTAATTTCACGATACCCTGCATGATTGGTCGACGAGAAATTATTTTCCTTACATTCTTCGTTGTGTTTGTGCTTTAATGCATCAATTCTCATTCCTACAGATTAATTTCAGATCTGGTGGTTGTCATAGTTTCTGCGGCCGTTGGAGGGATCTTCTTTTCTTGTTTAGGACAACCAGTAAGTCTTTGATCGTGTTAATTGCATTTAGCTGACAATTGTTATTAAAGGTTTAACATCTTATTACTTCTTTCTGAAACTTAAGGTCCTTCCCATGAAACATCGATGAACGTGTAGGTTATTGTTGGCTATCTTCTGGCGGGATCAATTATTGGACCAGGGGGTTTTAAGTTCATCAGCGAGATGGTGCAGGTATGTTAAATGACATCTTGGTGGTTAACTTACTGCTCGATCCAAATATTTCTGCTGGTACTTCCAACAGGATTGAAAGTTTCTGTAACAAATAATGGTTGTTACAAATCAATGTCTTTCATTAACGAATAACAGGTTGAGACTTTCGCTCAGTTTGGAGTTGTGTTTCTTCTTTTTGCTTTAGGCCTGGAGTTCTCTTTGACAAAGGTAATAAATTTGTGCATGGTTACAAGCACCTGTATGGAGGGTGTTGCAGGACATATTTCTTCTTGAAATTTCTAATTCCATCCTTATTGTAGTTGAAAGTTGTGGGGGCAGTTGCAGTTCTCGGAGGGCTCCTTCAGATTCTCATATTTATGCTCTTGTCTGGCGTAACTGCCATGGTAGAAAGTTTGAGCATGTCATTCTTGATTGAGTTCATCTTTACTGTTATTTCTTCCGTATTTCTAAGCTAAAAATAAATATCAACATTGCAGATGTTTGGAGTGAAGTTGTCTGAGGGAGTATTTGTGGGTTCCTTCCTCTCAATGTCATCAACTGCAGCGGTAATTTTCTAAACTACCTCCAGAACATGTTTTCAGGTTCTAATGCCCGATTACATTGGTCCTTTATTGATGACGTGGTTTAATCTGTTTTTCTTTTGCTAGGTGGTGAAGTTTTTGATGGAAAAAAGTAGCAGCAATTCTCTTCATGGTCAAGTCACAATTGGAACTCTTATTCTCCAGGTTTCATGTACTTCCCAATGGTCCAAACATGAATATAAGTGAATAATGAATGAGGTTGGGCTAAAAACTAATGTCTTTAGTTTGTTTGCTGTCTGTTTTAATGCTTCACTGGAAACTTTTCTGCCGTAGGATTGTGCTGTTGGGTTATTATTTGCACTACTCCCTGTTTTGGGTGGAAACAGTGGCCTACTTCAAGGAATGATACAAATGGGAAAGCTGTAAGTTTAATGGCTTCCCTTTATCTTTTTCTGTTGTTTCATATTCCATATTCCATATTCCTCCTTCAATCTGATTTCTTTTTTAAGATCAAACTTTCTTCTTTGCTATTTGGATCAATG
>SOPF01018251.1:0-12973 GCA_012979155.1 Hypericum perforatum
ATTGAATCGGATGTCAAACCATTGAATGAGACATTTTATACCATCGAATCATGCATACCGTACCATCGAATCACAATATATAAACCATTGAATCAGACATACATACAAACCATCGAATCAAAAAAATAACCATCGAATCCGGGTGTTCCAACCACCGAATCCGCGTGTCCAGCATGGTGCTGGAAATGCGGGTCCAACACCAAATCCAAATCCCCTTTGACCTGCTCCCAAGCCACGTATTCTAACTATATTTAAATACAAACAATTCACAGACGATCATTTGATTGTTAATTAGGGTAATATCTATTATTCGAATGACAAAATTTTATCCCCATAGTATTGGTCGGTAGAAATTACTTACAACAACATACTATATTCGTAGTAGATATTATATATTATTTAAATATTTATTAAACTCATTAATTTAAATTTGAATCAAATAAAATTTAAAAATATAAAAAATATTCTTCCAGTAATTATCGACACTATAAAGTTGAAAAAACTGTTAAACACGAAGAAACGGTTCTAATCGAAGTAGAACAAAGGGAAATGGTAAAGAAATGAGTGAATTGCCATTAAAGCTCAATCTTGAGCTCAATAATTGTCAAAAACAGTCATTTGGAAAGCTGACACTTTTATTATTTTGTAATGATGAGCTAATCATTGCTCTATCATTTTATACCCATGCTGATTGGTTCCTGGTTTCCGAATGATCAGCGCATGTGGTACAATTACAATTTAGTATCGTGATTTTAGGAATCTAACAAACTGATCCTACAATTACAAGGCATAACATCAATTTAGTCACTGCTCATTACTAATCTAATCAATGGGTAATCTTCGCTGCTAAATTCTTTAACACGCCCCCCATAAGATGGGCCTTCTTGACATCAGTGAGGAACTCAAAATAACTGGTAGTGAGATTCTTGGTAAGTAAATCAACAAGCTGATACTGGGTTTTCATATGGAAGAGTTTGATGAGTCCTTGCTGTACCTTTTCACAAACGAGATGGCAATCAAGCTCGATGTGCTTTGTTCGTTCATGAAACACAAGGTTCTCAGCAATATGGATGGCAGACTTGTTGTCACAATAGATCAGAGAAGGTCCAGCAACATTCACACAAAGATCTTGCAATAGATAACTGATCTACTGAATATCACAAGTGGTTACTGCAAGAGCTCGATTCAACCTTTAAGGAAGATTGAAAGATAGTAACCTGCTTCTTTGCCTTCCAAGAAATTAGAGAATCGCCTAAGTAGATGCAAAAACCTATGACTGATCGGCGTGTGTCAATGCAAGCGGCCCAATTGCTGTCAGAATAAGCTTTCAATTATGTTTGAATTGGTGGATCCTCAAGTGTTGCAAACATTGTGACTTTAGCATTAGGAGCAGCTGAGTAAAACAAACCTTTACCAGGCGACCCTTTTAGATACTTCAGGACATGATAAGCAGCTGTGAGATGAGAATCACATGGTGCTGACAAAAATTGACTCAATTGTTGGACTGCAAAGCTAATATCAAGTCTAGTTGCTATCAAATACAACAGCTTCCCAACCAAATATCTGTAATGTGATGAATTTTCTATAATAGACTTACCATCGATAGCAATCTTGCTGATCGGAGCACCAGAAGTATTGTGTGCAAGTTCATCCAAAAGAGTCCCATTAGTACCACTCAAATTATAACTTAAATCCATTGGTGCCCACCTTGGCTTGCATCCCAAGAACCCAACATCCTGTAAGAGATTAATAACATACTTCTTTTGACAAAGATACAGGCCAAAGGCATTACGAGCAACCTCCAGACCAAAAAAATAAAGAAGAGAGCCAAGATCTTTGAGCTTAACAGTTTGCTCCAGATGACATTTGACATTAGCAATCATGTCAGCAGAGTTGCCAACCAAAATAATATCATCCACATAGACAAGTAAGGCTATGAATGAAGTAGCATAAATATGCGTAAACAAAGAATGATCACTCTTAGACTGCACAAAGCCACAGTCAAGCAAAATTGATGTGAGTTTAGCAAACCACTATCTACTTGCCTAGTTCAGCCTATAAAGTGATTTTTTAAGACGACAAACTTTGTTAATATCATCAAGAGAGACATGAAGACCTTTAGGAATAAGCATGTAAACTTCCTCTGTAAGATCTCTATGAAGAAAGTCATTATTAATATCTAATTGTTCGAGAAACCAACCACTTTGGATAGCAACAACAAGCATGGTTCTAATAGTTGTCATTTTTTCTACAGGACTGAAAGTATCAAAATAATCAATCCCTAATGATTAGTTATAACCCTTAGCAGCAAGATCAATAGTGGAATTTGGAAATGAATTTGATGATATGCGAGGAGTAGATGATGCTGATGAAGGAGAAGTTGATGTGGTAATTATGGATGGGTGAGTGGTTGTTGCTTGAGGAGGTGATGATGTAGTCTACAGATCTGTAGATGGAAGTGGAATGTCTGCAGAATTTATAGTCTACAGAGTTTGAAGATCTTTAACTTGGGCAAGATCTTCAACCTGGCTTTCTACGTGGGCCTTGAATTGGGTCGGATGAACAACATGATTAAACTGCACTGAATTATGAGTATATCTTGGAACATAAATTTGAGATTTCTAAAATGGAAACATCCACTCATAGAAAATCATATCATGAGAAACAACAATATGATGATTTTCTAAATCATACAGCTTATAACCCTTCACACCTTCTGGAAAACCCAATAAAATATACTGACAAGCTCAAGGAGCAAGCTTAGTATGATGAACTGGTGGAACAGAAGCATAGCACAAACATCCAAAAAATGTGTGTGTAATTTGGTGATTTTCCATGAAGAATCTCAAAAGGAGTTTGATTATCTATCGAAGTACTTGGCAGACGATTGATCAAATGTGCAGCAACGAGCACAGCAACACTCTAAAAACATGTGGGCATATGAGCTTGGAAAAGCAATACACGAGCTATGATTAATATATCTTTATATTTCCTCTTAACCCGATCATTTTGTTGAGGTGTATAAACACAACTACTTTCATGAATGATTCCTTCATGCTGATAAAAATGTTTCATCTCAAATTTCTTCCCTTGATCAAATCTTATTCGCTACCACCTAGAAAATAAAAAAAATATGCAAGAGGAATCATTGCACAATGCGAGTGCAGAAACAATTGGAGTGTGATGACTATCAACTCGATGATGATATTTCACTAGTTAGATCTCCAACAAGCTAGACAACATTGAAACAATGGCCCAATGGCCTTAGGAAATCTTCATTTTATTTTAGATAAACATTGAAATAATATAAATCGAGAGTCTATATTTTTTTCATTAGTGACGTTTGCCTAAAATGATAAATTTTATTTTTTAAAACCATATAGTTCAAATTGATAATTATTAGAATCTATGGGTGCAAATACAATTTAATAAACTTTCTATTTTTTCTCCCTTTATCATACACACTGATGCAGTGGAAGCTCGTAGATAGGTATCAATAATTCGTTGATTCTATGAATATCCAGAAAACATGATAAAGTCTTGATCCTCGATCTAACAAGATAACAGAAACAAAGACAAGAAGAAGGAATAACCTTAATTTTTCATTAATCAATCAACCACATAAAATAATATCATAGATGTCATATTTATAAGAACTAAAATAACCCTACGAGATAGAATTCTAATATAAATAAAACTACTAATAATAATCTAGAACTAAATAAAAATCCTAACAATAATCAAATTAACTATTGATAAATATTCAATATAAAACTAATCCTTATCTTTAGCATTCTCTCCTGGTTGAAAAATTCGTCCTCAAATTTGGAGTCGTTGGCCAACTTGACAACTTCCAACATGCATGCGTCGAACAATATGGTGATACTAGATATCGTCCACTCCAGCAGATTAAATACTTAAAATCTAGGCAATTATGAATATTCGCTAGATGAAAGACCAGGAAGTCAATTGATCTAGTAGTTTGTTCTACCTCTTTCAGCCTATTCCATAAGTTCAACAACAGAGAAGGTGCAACATAGTCAAACTTTTTGTTGCCGAGAAAGTCAATGTGCTCAACCTCCTCAACCTTAAAATCCTTAGGAACCTGAGGTAAAGACGCATTTACTAGCTCATCATCGTTAGTAGAGTCTTCCAGTCTAAAGTCACCAACAACTACATCAACCTCTTCCTCTTCGCTAGGGTAGGAGTCATAAATTGGTTCACCCAAGTCCTCAATCGATTCACTAAATTATGTTGAAGCCTCTTCAACTTCTTGAAGTGGTACAATCTCTTGAGTCCTCGAAATCTCAGCCATCTCAGTCTTTAGATCAACCAAAGTAACTTGTAGCTCATGCGACTCCTTGATCCTTTGACGATCATATTGTTCCCAAAAGCGATGGTGCTTGTCGTTAATAGTATTTAACACTTCGTAAGCATGTTGAGGAAGCAATATATAAATCATATTCTCTCATTTTGCGCCATTGAGAGATTTTCTGTTTGCCACACATTGTTGTCGTCAAAGATTTATAGCAAACCACTAATGCCTAAGATCAACTAGCATCCGTTGTTTGACAAATTTAATTTTATCCAACTCTGCAAACTTATGAGTATCAAAGTATATCTCCATATTGACAAGCCGCATAATGAATTCCTTTTTCAAAATTCCCCAATTGAGATGAGGAAGATAAGTAGGAATATGCGGCATTGAATTAAACAGCTTCAATTAAGATCTAAAGGAAAAATCTGCAATTTCCTAAAAGCTTGGTCCTTAGGACCAAATAGTAATTTCTCACTAAAAGATGTTGTCGAGACACCAAATTGCCAGAACCTTAAATTGAAAAGGGAAAAATCAAACCTTAAACTTAGGCTAATCCAAGCTAGTAAGACTCATCCTTGGATTCCGGTAGGGAGACACTTAAAAAATCCTGCAACTCTAATAAGAAAATTTCAAACAATATGACGATCGAACATCACGAGGATCGAACACCACGAGTAACGAACGCAGCTTTGATACCAACTGATGTAGTGGAAGCTCGTAGATAGATATCAGTAATCCGTTGATTCTATGAATATTTGGAAAACACGATAAAATCTCGATCCTCGATTAAAAAGATACCAGAAATGAAGATAAGAATAAGTAATAACCTTAATTTTTCATTAGTCAATCAACCGCATAAAACAATATCCTAGATGTCAAATTTATAAGAACTAAAATAACCCTACGAGATAGAATTCTAATATAAATAAAACTACTAATAATAATCTAAAACTAAATAAAAATCCTAATAATAATCAAATTAACTAATGATAACTATTACATATAAAACTAATCCTTATCCTCATCACACACTGATTTAAATTTGAATCGTGGTGAAAGTTTTTTTTATTTTTAATAAAAGGGTATAATTGTCATTTTCCTTCCATCCTCGCCAGAGAAATTCGCCGGTTCTGGCATGAGGAGGAAAATTGTATAATTTCTCCAAACTAAGAGGGGTTTTTAATCTATTTGCGAAATAAAGGGGGACGAGCGTTAAATATACCAAACTCGAGGGGGCCAGATGTAATTTATCCTAAATATTTAGGTACTTGATATTATAACGAGTGGTTGTAACAATGATCGGAAAGGGTTAATCTTTCTCAAGGTATCAACATGTATTTTCACTTTAATGGTGACTAAGAATTATGAGCTTTGCCCCTTATTTATAAATGAAAGTATTTAACATGAATTTTGTATTCATAAGGATTAAAACTCCAAAACTATTTAGATTAGATAACTCTTTTTTTTAATGTTCGTGGGTTTTGGGCTTGGTCTTTCAAGAAAAAAATGGAGGACGATGTTTAAAGGTTTAACAGGGATATAAATCATTTCATATGACAAAAAAAATATGAACATAAATCTGATATCAACATTTAATCAAAGAGTATGGACAAAAAAATAATTTTTCAAATGGAAAGAACCCTGCAAATAATTACATTATAGGTGAGTATGAGATAATGATTTGCCATTTTTAGGGCAATGGTTCCAATTGAGAGTTATTAGAATCGAAGGGTATAAATGCAATCTAACAAAAATTGCTTGCTTTAGCTAACTACCTTCTACCATTATGAAGCCTTGAGGCTTGAGCTCCATCTGATCTTCGCTGCTAATTACGAAAATTCATAAAACAAATGAAGAAATTAATTTCACTTAACCCAATTACAATCTCCAACCCTAGTTTCCATTGCCCTCCAATATCCTCTTCCACTTCCCATCCCTCCCTAGAAACTATCTCCGCGTCTGCCACGTGGCAGTCTCCCAACCTCCTCCTCCCAAAAAATGCACTCCTTGCTTCCTCTCCACCAATTTTGGTGGGTGGAACGAGCTGGTCCTCGCTAGTAGAGGGGAAACCGGGAAGTTACAGTGACGAGTATACTTACCAAAATGACAAAGTTTGATTTATGGATGATGATTATCTATCTTTGAAGATGGATCAGAATGATGAAACTTAGACTAGGATATCATATGGCAGTCTGGTTCATTCTCGGGATTTCTCTGTCAGTTTTGGACAGCAAGAAACATAATCTTCCTTCAAAAAGAGGCACAAGTCTAATAGAGCTTATAGGTTTTATCACACAATAATGATAGCAATTTGGATGAAAGATGAGATTATGCTAGAGAATGAAGTCGGGTCATCTTTGTTAGTGGTTTGAGATGATGACATGTTTGATAGATATCTTACTAAAGCTAATAATCTACTAAAACAAGGCTTGTGTAAAAGGTCAACACAATGAAGACTGTGCTGAGGTCATACTATACCAGTCTGCTGAGTTGCATGCTAAGGCCATCACCATGAAATGGATGAGTGTGTTGGCTGTTTGTCAATTGAGCAACAACGATCTTCTTCATGGATAACTCGGGTTAAGAACTAGCCGTAAGTTGAGAATTATACTTGTAAGAAGGGGTCTGTTCTGGATGATCAAGTGGTAACTAGGATAAAATTGCATCTGCATTGTCAACACATGTGAAGAGTGTGAAGAACTTCTCGCAGAGGTTGACAGAAAGTACAGATTTGCACTCTCAGTAGATGGGAATTACTTTAGAGCCTTGTGCAATTAGGGTCTTGCAATCTCTTTCTGTGCATAATAGATAACGCATTTGGATTAGGTGGGAAGGAAAAAAAGTCTCCCTATATAGGGACTACAATCTGGATCATTGGATCGGAATATATTCCTAAATATTTTGATCTAATGGATATTAATCACCGAGGTCATTTTAGTCATTTGATATCAATCCCTTTTAGGCTAGTTATCAATTAATTCCTTTTTTGGAGGGATTTTTAAATTTTGAATCAGCAATTAATTAGAAAAAAGAGATTTTGAATAAAAACTATTCACATTCCCACCATGTTCAAAGATATTCTATTAACACAAGTAAAAACTATTCACATTCCCACCACGTCCAAAAATCCACCCACAATAAAAAAGGCAAAAAACCAAAATTCCCAAGCCCTAGCCGTCGTCTCCTCAGTCTGTCATTGTCTCCTCTATCCTTGTAGTCTCCTCGGTCCGTCGTTGCCCTCTCACCATTGTTCCCCCAGCCTCGTCGGTCTCGTGTTTCCTCTAGAACATGCTATCGTTGTATCTTGAGCCGTAGCCATCCCGTCCTTCTATCAGCGACCATCATTGCCCGACTTTGGTCCCTATCCTCTCATTGTCCTGTCATCATCTCATACCGAGCCATTATCCAGTACTCTGAGCCCCATCATCTCACATGTTATTGTTGTCCACAGTATTATCCGACATCGCCACTCTCTGATTTAGGTATTTACTATTCAAACTTCATATTTTGTTGTTCATATTAGGTACAATGAGCAATGAAGGACATCATTCGGTGATTGAAGAAAACCCACTGAGGTCTATGCCCAAGACCGAGGAAAAGGTACTGTTCTGTTATGTTCTTCACGTTGCTTATTTGTTGTGTATGGTTGTTGACTTTAATTATGGTTAATTTTTGGTTTGTTTGTTGCATTGCGGGTTTCCTTTGTTGCATAATTGGTTGAGATTGTTGCATAGTTGGTTTTCTCATTTGCATTGGTGGTTTGTCAGGTTGTATTGATGGTTTGCTTGATTGGTTCCATTGGTGGTTTAATAATTTATATTGTTGGTTTCCTTGGCTCTATTACTGGTTCGTTTTGGTTCTATTGATGGTTCGCTTGGTTGTATTGCTGGTTTGCTTATTTATATTGATGGTTTCATTGGTATTATTGCTGGTTTGATTATTTATATTACTGGTTTCCTTGGCTCTTTTGATGGTATGCTTGGTTGGAACACCTGTTTTAATGCTCTGTTTTATTGTGTTTTTCAGAATATCACAATTTGGTGCAAACCTTTTAAGGTCGCCAGTGTGAATGAGTTCTTGCAGACACAAGTTTCCAAGATCAAGCAAAGAAATCTAAGGAATCTAATAGTGAGTTCTGGATTTGGATTTCTGCTAGATTGATGAGTGCTTAAAACACTCATTACTTATGTCTATTTTATAGTTTGTTCTTAGTGTTTTAGGTTGTTTTATTTTAAGTTTTTGTCATCTTTGTCTTAGTTTTTTTTATTTCATGTTTTTAGTCGTGTATTTTGTTTCTTATTATGTTTTATGGTTTTAGAAGCTAATTCGAGGAAATGGATGACGACCGAGTTAGACGAGCAGATGCATGGACAGGAGGAGAGATGTAGAGGAGAGAAGAGCAAAGCTGAGGACCTGGCGCACGCCAGAGATAGATGGCGTACGCCAATGATACACGAGGAGCGAACGACCACGAGCAAGATTGATGGATTGCAAACGACCAAGCACTTGGAGATCTGGCGTACGCCAGGCACAGTTGGCATACGCCAGACCAGATAGTGACACTGCCAGCCACTTGTCTCTTTGAGTGGAAAACAGTGGAGGGGGCCATGCACTCAGGAATTTTTGGCCTTCTTGTGACCTTGGCAGACCATTATGGTGCAGAGGTGGATAGTTGTTAGGATATTAAGTTAGTTTACATTTGTTTGACTTTGGACTTTTGTTTTTATGCAAATAATGAATATTAGTGTAGAAGAGACAAGTGTGAGTAAGAGAGAGAGGAAGAGAACAAACTTGGACCAGCTTTTCTGTGAAGAACTTGAGGAAAAGCTGAGGATCACTTTGTAACACTTTCTTCTCTTGTACTCTTCGTTTTGTTAAATAATGTTTAGTATGTTCATGTTTTTGATTATATTGTTCTTTGCAAGCATGTGTGAGTAGTTGATCTTTGAGTTTGGTGGCTTAAAGCCACTACTTAGTCACAGTTTAGAGGGTTAAAAAAAGGATGAACATGTCAAACTAACGAACTTCATGCCATGCTAAACTTGTTTGATCACCAAGGTTAGAAGTTAGTTTAAACTTGAAACCGAGAGGAGATAGTTTAAATGGAAAGGTTAGTTAGATAAGTTGCTGGTTCGAGTTGCTAATACTCTAACTCAGTGATTTATTGTCCTTAAAGTGATGCATATAGTTGGTTCTTTGCTGTGCTTGGTTGGTTTTTGGGGTCGAGAGAACATCTTATCATTCTAAGCATGGTAAAGAAGCAATTTAGGTCTTTCTAGCACGAGAGTGTAGTTTGGTTAATTTCGAAACACTAAGACCATGTTATGTACTTAGTAAACCTTCTGAATTCGATGATTATTGTGGTTTTAAGTTCACTTTGCTCATTTGTGCAATATAAGTTGTTAAGAATCTGTTTTGAATACCAAACCTTCAAGTAACTAAGTTCATAATTTGTTAGAGTAGTAAACCATCTTAGAACGAAAGTTTCCATCAAACCACTTCATAATTTGATCTTAGACAAGTTCCAAAACCAAGTTGAAGCTTTAAACTCGGTCCTTGTGGGACGATATTCCCTTACTTACTCATTTGTGCAACTCTGCTAAAAGAACTGCTGTATTGGCGCAAGCCAGAAATAGGTGGCGTACGCCAACTTGTGCCATCCGAGGCAAAAACTCTCACGCCAAAAGAGTTGGCGTACTCCAACTCTTAAGAAAACGTATCAACTGGCGCACGCCAGGAACTTCTGGCGTACGCCAGGTTGTCCAGACAGACGACCTGTCGTCCAGAGAAACAGCAGAAAACTTAAGAAATAAAGCAGACCCTCTCATCTGGGAGGCTCGAGAACAAATTGGCGCCGTTGCCAGGGATTGAATTTTAAATACTTGATTTGGTGAACGAACTTGGGTTAGGAAAACTTTTTACGTGTTCTAATAATAGTATAATATAATAATAAAAAAAAACAAAAAGATTTTTTAGTGTTAATTTTTAGCGTTATTTGCAAAACAAGTTACTAAGGAGGAAAATTACGTGCATGTCCTTAACCAGGTCAACCAAAAACCTTCTGTTAGAATTTGAAGAAGACATTACTCGATTAGAAATGTCATTGCGCAAGGAAAAAAGAGATAAATCAAGGATGGATCAAAGACAAGAAGGACAAGGAGCTGAGGCTCAAGCACCTCGACAATCTCTATTGGACCATGGAAGACCGACATATGAAAGAGCGAAAACAGGAATCCAGCATCCAGCTATTGAAGCTAATCACTTCAAAATCAAGCCGGCAGTGATTCATATGCTTCAAGCATCAAGTCAGTTCTATGGATTACCTAATGAAGACGCAAATGACCATCTTGGAAACTTCATGGAATTAGCTGATAACTTCAAGTATCATGGAGTTTCTGATGATATCGTTAAGATAAGAATGTTTCCATACACGCTTAGGGACAAGGCTAAACTATGGTATAAGCAACTTAAGGATACTCAAATAACTACTTGGGCAGAACTTGCAAATGCTTTTCTGGATCAATATTTCCCATACTTAAGGACAAGTAAGCTAGTCAAGGAGATCACAAATTTTGAACAATATGAAGGAGACTTTATGAGTGAAACTTGGGAGAGATTTAAGGGATTGCAGAGGAGTTGCCCACACCATGGTTTATCGAAGGAGTCTTTGCTAAAGACTTTTTATTTTAGCCTTTCACCAACAACAATGGGAACTGTTGATGCTGCTTCCAATGAGAATTTTCTGAGGAAGGAAGAAGATGAAGCCTACCATGTTCTGGAAGAGTTGGTAGCAACAAACAGGATAATCACAAATGAGAGAAAAAAACAGCGTGTCAGAGAGCTTAGAGAACTAACTGAGTGAAGTGAGAAGAGAGGAATGATTGAACTTGATGCTTCATCATCATTACAAGCTCAGGTAGATTTAATGGCAAAACAGTTACGTGAATTGACCTGTAGCAAAGTTGATGCTGTCACTATTCAACAAAATTGTAAAGCGTGTGGAAATATTGGCCACGACATGAGTCAATGTGCCATGATGAACCAACAAACTGAGCCAGTCAATTTTGTTAGTGGTCAAGGACAAGGAGGAAATAGGATGGGGAACAATCCATATTCTTCAACATACAATCCTGGATGGAGGAATCATCCAAATTTCTCGTGGAAAGATAGGAGCAATGAAGATAACATAGCAATTATTCCTGATAAAGGACTACCATTACGTGCACCACAACAAGGACCACCACCTGATTTTCAACCACGTGGATTTTTGGGAGAAAGAATGGGGGCCCTAGAGGAAAGATTTGACAAGGTAAGAAATTCATCCAACAGACAGGAGAATCATCTGCTAACCAATGCCAAATCTTGAAGGCCTTAGCAAGCCAAGAGGCAAGACAAAATAATTTAGAACAATTCCTTAGGGGGCAATCAACTGCCATGCGAAACATGGAAATACAACTTAGGGAAATTGCAAAGGCAAATGCCCAAAGAGCTTCAGGTTCACTCCCTAGTTCTACTGAAGAAAATCCTCGAGGTCACGTAAATGCTATCGCTTTAAGGAGTGGTAAAGAATTAGCCTCTCAAACAGTCAACAAGAAGGCTAAAGAAAGTGAAGTGGTGGACTCTGACAAAGATAAAGTTGACAATGTTGTGAAAGAGAAAGTTGAACAACTGCCTCAAGAAAAAAATTTACAAGATAAAGTTGCGGTAGAAGAAGAAGTTTACGTACTGCCACTCCCAATGATTCTTAATTCATCTCCATATTGCGCCTTGTGCCATTTGGGCAAATGCCACTCTCCGGAGGATCTGAAATAGAGAGGCCCAATACAACGAATTTGAACCAAAGTCCAAATGCTGGATTAACGAGCGTCATTAGTCTTCCTGGTATGTTGGTATATGTTGTTTGTTATTACTTAATCCATTTTGTTTCGATTTATTAACGTTTGTATCTCTTTCTGGATGCTACCTTCCTCTAGTGTTCACCCTTCCTTAAGAATTCATTAAGAATTCACGAAGCTGAGGAAGGAAATCATGGGAATTGGACCCCCGTCAATTCATCTTGCCGGGTGTCATTTGACCAAACGTCGCCATTTAACGAATCCGAACATTTGAATCAAAGTCCAACATTAAGATTAACGAGCATCAATAGCTTTCTTGTTATGTGGTTATATGTTATTTGTTATAATTTAATCACTTTTGTTTCGAACTGGTGACGTTTGTTTTTCTTTTTAGATACCGCTTTCGAAATTCCTTCCGTGGCAACAAATGAGGATGTAACGTGGGATTCGTGGAGCACAAGTTATATGGATAGTTCATCTGGCGGTCAAGCTCTTCGTATCCCCTGTCCCTTTTATATTTAGCTTTCTTCTTCTTAAGACTTGATTTACGTGCTTGCATGTGATCGTAAATGACATACAAAATTTACGTGAAAAAGTCTCTATGTAAACCAGAAGGAAGTAGCATATAGCTATTCTAAACATCTCAATCTTGCAATGTTATTTTGATTCGAATCAATTAACGTCCATATCTCTTTGTAGATACTACTCTGGAATTTCCTTCCATGACAACAAATGAGAACGCACCAACAGATACGTGTAGTACAATGTACGCAGATAGTTTAACCCTAGGTCAAGCTCATGGAACTACTATGACGTCCGA
>SOPF01018255.1:0-40478 GCA_012979155.1 Hypericum perforatum
ACTCCAAATCTCGAAAAAGTTTCTTCAAAAATCGGATAACTACTCTAACATCATTTGTTGGTGATGCCAAAGCTTCTACCCACTTTGAAACATAGTCTACTCCCACCAAGATATACTTGTTGTCATATGAAGTTGGGAAAGGACCCATGAAGTCCAAACCCCAAACGTCAAAAAGCTTAATCTCTAAAATTCTAGATAATGGCATCTCATTCCTCTTTAGATATTTCCCGTTTTTTGGTAGCAGTCACACTGCTCAACATAACTACGTGCATCCTTGAAGATGAAAGGCCAATAGAAATTGCATTCAAAAACTCGAGATGCAGTTCTTGAAGCTTCATAATGACCTGAGTAGGGAGTGTTTAGGGACAACATTTGAAAACCACATGCGGACAACATTTTCTGCTCCTTTCTTATCCTTAATGGACATGTCAAATTCTTGTAGTAACAAAATCCAGCATATCAAGCGAGGTTTCGCATCTTGCTTTGAGAAAAGATATCTCAAAGCTGCATAGTCAGTGTAGATTATAACTTTCGAACCAAGCAAGTACGGTCTGAATTTGTCGTATGCGTAGATAACCGCAAGTATCTCTTTCTCTATAGTTGTATAGTTGAGTTGAGCTCCTGCCAGTACTCTACTAGTATAGTAGATGACATGTAGCTTTCCCTCTTTTTTCTGTCCAATCACACAACCCAAAGCTAGATCACTTGTGTCACACATCATTTTGAATGGAAGTTTCCAGTCTGGTGATGAAATCACTGGAGCTGTGATAAGAGCTTTTTTAAGAGCATCAAATGCCTTAAGGCAGTGCTCATCAAAATTGAAGGATACCTCCTTAACCAGCAAATTTGTTAGAGGCTTAGCAATTAGAGAGAAGTTCTTGATGAATCTTCTGTAAAATCCAGCATGACCCAAAAATGCTTTAACTCCTTTAACTATTGTTGGTGCATCCATTTTTTCTATCGCCTCAGTTTTAGCTCTATCGGCTTTTATGCCAGCTCTAGAAATCTTGTGCCCAAGGACTATTCCTTCGTCTACCATAAAATGGCACTTTTCCCAATTGAGCACAAGGTTCTTTTCCTCACATCTCTGCAATACTTTATCTAGGTTGTTAAGATAGTGATCAAATGAGTCTCCAAATACAGAGAAGTCATCTATGAAGATTTCCATAATCTTTTCATTCATCTCCCAAAAGATAGACTCCATGCAACGTTGAAACATTGCTGGGGCACAACTTAATCCAAAAGGTATTCTGCGATATGCAAAAATACCAAAGGGACATGTGAAAGATGTCTTCTCTTGATCTCTAGGGTATATTGCAATTTGGTTGTACCTAGAGTATCCGTCCAAAAAGTAATAATACAAATATCTAGCTATCCTTTCCAACATTTGATCAATGAATGGAAGTGGGAAATGATCTTTGCGTGTAGCGTCATTCAATTTATGGTAATCAACACACACTCTCTATCCAGTTACAGTCCTTGTTGGAATGAGCTCCCCTACCTCGTTGATCACAACTATCATTCCTCCTTTCTTGAGAACACAATGTATTGGGCTAACCCACTCACTATCCAAAGATTGGATAGATAATTCCTGCTTCTAGGAGTTTAATCACCTCCTTCTTAACAACCTCCTTCATGTTTGGATTAAGTCTCCTTTATCGGTCTACTCTCGGCCTCACTCTATCCTCCATATGAATGTGGTACATCACAATTTCTAGGCTTATCCCCTTGATGTCAGATATTTGCTACGCAATGGCCTTAATCTGCTTGTTCACAACTGTGAGCACTTTCTCTTTTTCTTCCTTAGTGAGCTTATTCGATATAATAATCGGTGTTCTCCCTCCATCTATTAAGAAAGCATATCTCAGATGGGAAGGTAGCTCTTTCAGTTCTAAGGAAGGAGTTTTTACAAATGAGGGTGGAGTACGATATTTCAAATGAATCTCTAGCTCCTCAAGCAGACCTTTCTTGTCGATTTTTTCCTCTACTTCTTCCACAAAGTCCTCCGCGACTCTTTCTAGTTCTTTATCCTCTATTCTAGAGATGTTCTTCTTACAGAATTCGAGGATACACTCATCTACAACATCTATTTTTATGCACATCCCTTTATCAAGAGGATGGCGCATAATACCTGTCATGTTGAACTCAACCTTCTCGTCTCCAATTCTGAGAACCAATTTGCCATTATGCACATCTACCAATGCATGTGCAGTATTGAGGAATGATCTTCTGTAAATTAGTAGACAATTCTTGTCCTCAGAGAAATCCAGAACCACAAAGTCAACTAGAAAAATAAATTTGTCTATCTTTACTAGTACATCCTCAACCACACCGTATGGTTTCTTAATAGTTTGGTCCGCCAATTGGAGAAGCATAGAAGTCAGCTTAACCTTACACAAACCTAATTTTTTGAATGTAGATAAAGGCATCAAGTTAATACTTGTGCCTAAATCACATAGACATTTTGGAAACTCGGTTTTACCAGTGAAACAGGGAATTGTAAAACTCCCCGGATCTTTGAGCTTTGTCAGAAGATTTTTTGAGATGAGAGAGCTATAATCAGCCATGAGGGTAATCGTCTCTCCATCTTCCCATTTCCTCTTCTTAGTGATGAGTTCCTTTAGAAACTTGGCATAGTATGGTACTTGATCTAGCATCTTTAGGAAAGAAACGCTAATCTGAATGTTCTTCATTTTCTCTATGAAATTGAGAAATTTTTCATCCATCCCCGACTTTCTCTTTACCCTCTGAGGATAAGGAAGAATCGGGACCATTGGTGGAGGTGGTACATAAATTTCTTCTTCCTCCACAACTTTTTCTTGTGGGTCCTTTTCCTTCAGAGCTTCTTCCTCGTTATCTTTTTCTGGACTTTCCACGTCAATCGGTTTAGCATTCTCTTTGACTTTTTGAGAAGCTAATGCCTTGCCACTTCTTAAGGTGATTACATTAACTTGGCCATGAGGATTTTCCTCAGTAGAACTTGGGAGAGAGCAAGATGCTCTTTGTGTATTTGTCTTAGCAATTTTCCCAAGTTGTACTTCTATGTTATGCATGGCAGTTGCTTGACTTTTAAGAAACTGCTCCAAATTGTTCTACCTTCCTTCCTGGGCCGCTAATACCTTTAAGATTTGACTTTGGTTATGGATGAGTCTCCAGATTGTTGGATGAATTTCTCAACCTTGTCAAATATGTCCTTAAGTGCTACTATTCTTTCTCCTAAGAACCCACGTGGTTGGTGGTCCTTGTTGCAAGACACGTAATGGCATTCCTTTATCAGGAACGATTGCCAAACTGTCATCGTTGTTTCTCTCTTTCCATAAGAAGTTAGGGTGGTTTCTCCAACCAGGATTATATGTAGAGGAATATGGGTTATTTACCATTTGATTTCCTCCTTGTCCTTGACCACTCACAAAGTTGACCTGCTCTATAGATTAGCTCATCATTGCATATTGAATAATCTCGTGGCCAGAGTTGCTACAAGCTTTGCAATGCTGTTGCAAAGCAACAGCATCAACTTTGTTTAGAGTTAAATCGCACAATTGCTTTGCCATCAAGTCTAATTGTGCTTTAAAAGATGAGGAAGCATCTAAGTCTATCATTCCTCTTCTCTCACTTTGCTCAATTACCTCCCTTAACTCTCTAATGGGTTGTCTTTTCCTCTCATTCGTAATTATCCTGTTTGTTGCTGCCAGTTCTTCCAGAATATGTTGGGCTTCAGCCCTTTCCTTTCTCAGGAAATTTCTATTGGAAGCTGAGTCAATAGTTCCCATTGTTGATGGAGAAAGGCTAAAATAAAATGTCTTAAGTAGAGACTCCTCAGACAAACCATGGTGCGAGCATTTTCGTTGCAACTCCTTAAATCTCTCCCAAGTTTCGCTCAAAGACTCTCCTTCATACTGTTTAAAGTTTGTAATCTCCTTAACGAGTTTGTTAGTCTTTGAGTAAGGGAAATATTTATCTAAGAAAGCATTTGCTAATTACGCCCATGTGGTTATCGGAGTACCCTTAAGTTGCTTATACCAAAGTTTAGCCTTATCCCTTAACGTGTATAGAAACATTCTAATCTTAATGGCATCGTCCGACGCTCTAGGATACTTAAAATTATCAGCTAATTCCATGAAGTTTCCCAGGTGTTCATTGGGATCTTCATTAGGCAAACCAAAGAACTGACCTGAAGCTTGAAGTATATAAATCATTACCGGCTTAATTTCAAAGTGGTTAGCTTCGACAGCTGGCCGTTGGATTCTAGTTTTTGCTCCTTCGTAAGTTGGTCTTCCATAGTCCATCAGAGAAGGTCGAGGACCAGGTGCTCTGCCCCCTTGGCCTTCTTGTCTTTGATCCATTCTTTCTTTCTCACGTCTCTCCCTACGCAATGACCTTTCTAACCGTGCAATGTCCACTTCAGTTCCCAACTGAGGCTCAGAGGTGGAACGGGTTAAGGGCATTCAAGTAACTTGTCGAGCAAGATAAGTCACTTAGCGAAAAAGAAAAATAAAAATAAAAATAAAAATATAATACTAATAATATACTAATCCTAATCCGAGTTCGTAAACCAAATTGAGAGTCTAAGACTTCAATCCCCAGCAACGGCACCAATTGACGACTATCATTCTTCCGCACTTCCTGACTGGGGCATCTATGCAACTATCCGCATGTGCAATTCCACTTGTTGTTTTGTTCTATCTCGATTCTACCTAGGAAAATGATGTTTGGTCATTCGTTCTTTTGGTCAGTCTGGCGTACGTCAGACACAATTGGCGTGCGCCAACTTTAGACAAAATTCACACTACGGCACACACCAACTTCAGCTGGCATGTGATTTTTCTCATGAATGAACAACCTGGCACGTGCCAAGTAGAGCTAGCGTACGCAAAGTCAGCACAGATTTGTAGAGGACAGATTGTAATAAGAATAAGTAGGGTTGTCGATCCACAGAGATTGAATTATTAGGCCTACTCTAAGGTTTACTTACTTAATTAAGATCAGATTATGAAGTTTGTTGATGAACACTTGTGATCTAAACTCTAAAGATTGGATATAAAGGTCATAACTACTAACATATATAAGGTTTGTATATAAAACATAAAATTAACAACTTATAAGCTAATAATGAGTAAGGTGCCTAAACCAATAACATAACCATAAGATAAAGAGGGATCTGAGTGTATGTGATGTGGTCCAAGTGAATCGAAGGCAACCTCAACCACACTTTCATGCATGATGAGTCTAAATTGCTACTTAACCTAGCTTAGAAGATCGGATATGTTCTTCTGACCCCACCAACCAACTAAACTAAGTTAAGCATCAACTATAAGCTTCACTCCAAGGACAATCAGTAGGTTACCAATGAGATTTCTCTCCTAGCAAGAGTACTAATCATCAAATCAACCTATCCATCAATTCTATCTCCTTACGGTCTCAAGTTTTGACTAGCTACTGAGGCTTGGTGATCAAGCAAGTCTAAGCAATAGGATTAAGCACGTTGATAAGAACACATACAAGAACATACACAACTCATACAGTGGCTACATCAAGGGTAACAAGGCACCAAACTCATACTACTACTCAAACATACTAATATTAAATATAATAAATATCAACATAGACAAAAGAGAGAAAGGAATGGAAACTTATCAAGTCTCCAAGCTCCAACTCTTCAAGTCCACGTTCCTCTAAGTAAAAGCAAATATTTACATTTGTTTTGGTGGAACAAATGAACCAAATGAACCACAAATGTGCCACACTTGTTTACAAGACAAAAACTACCTAATATACACACTAACTAATGGAATAGTAAACTAAATATCTAATCTAACTTATCTAATTACTTAACCAACCTAAAAATATCCTAAAAGTGCCTGCCAAACTTGTCCCCTTGCCTTCACAAAGTTTAAACCGCCTTTGTCACTTTTTCCATTTATTTGTCCAACACTCAGCTTTATTTTATTTCTGTCTGTCTGGTCTGACATGCGCCAGATGCACCTAGCGTGCGCCAACCATCGCGATTTCGCTTTACTGAGTGAAAATGGTCATCTGAGTGATCTGCCGTTTGAGTAACGACTACATGGCGTGTGCCATAGAGACTTGGCGTGCGCCAAAAGTCAATGCATCGCATTCCTTGGCTTCGTAACTTCCTTTTCGTCCTTGGCTTCGCATGTCCGCTTCTCCTAAAATAGGCTCCTAAAAACAAGCAAACTTAATGAAAAACGATAAAATCAACATAAAGACGCAATGAAGGAAAACTAACACTAAGACAACTAAAACACAACTAAATCAACCTAATAACACTAAGAGCGATACACTAAAGGGGTATGAATAATGAATGTTTTTGACACTCATCAACACACTCTTTAATATAGATAGTTGCTCTCTGCTGGAAATATTTAGTAGTTTGCACAAAAATCTCTACAACCAATATTGTCATCGGAAGTCGCCGTGCTCTTTTAAAAAGTTTGTTTACACACTCAACAATATTTGTCATCATGTTACCCCGTCGACGTCCACCATCCATAGCTAAACTTCATTTAGGTACGTTGTGGTCAATCATCCAGTCATAAACCTCTCGATCAACCTGCTAAACTTCTGTTAAATATCTATTTAACTTGATAGGTTGGGCTTGTGATCTTGCACACATTATATTTGGTATCAATTTTTGGTAAATACAACTTTTACAATTTACCATAAAAGATTTTGGGATAAGGATATTGATACCTGCAATCTTCATCACATTCTTCATTGCAGGGTTGTTGAAGTGCTTATTTAGATTGCTAGCAACGTATCTCAGGCAATATCGATGTGCAGCACCTATACGTTCTCCCCAGCCATGTGCATTGGTAATTGCATTTAATATACCTTGGTGTTGATCTGAGATAACACATATACCGTACTGATTGGTGACGTACAACTTGATTTATTCCATAAACCATGCCCAACTCTGATTATTCTCTCTCTCAACGATAGCAAATGATATCGGAACTATAGCAAAATTATCATCAATAGCAGTAGCGATCAACAAAGAAATCTTTTCAACCATTTTTTGCCGTAACCGCTCGTATATTAACATATTTTCATGAAACTTCAACCGCGCTTCATATCCTCCTTTGTACTCAAAACTGGTAAGCTTATTTTCCTTACCTTCTCCATCATACAATACTCTAATTCCAACAGTTTGCCAAGACATTTTAGATATATTAATGTGATCTCGGTAGGAGAAACACAATTTGCACGGATCTATTGTTGTCTAGAATGGATGAAACTTCGAACCCACGAACTGGACTAGCAAGAACCTTGGCAAAAGCCTCAACCCGAGCCACGAATAATCTGAGAACTCCAAGTCACGTTGTATCATGCTACAAATGAGGATGGCAATTTGTTTGATAAGTGAAAGATTCGTTCAACCTAAACGTCACACTAGCTTAGGCAAGAACAAGCTGAGTTAAACTCACAAAGTCAAAAGACTTAATTTTATTCAATTCGAATGTAGGGTGTCTTTAAAATAACGAAACAAGCCTTTATTTATAGGCTTTTAAGTTCCTAAACAATTGAACTCCTAAATAGGCTAGGCAACTCGCCTAAATAAACTCTCCTAATTTGGCTGAATGGAAACTCCTAAACAAGGGGAATTTCTGACCTCTTTATTCAACTAAATAAGAATGAAATAAACTTAACTAAATAGCTAGGAGCTTTCTTGAAGATCACGTCCAAATCAGATTGTGTATGGACTAAATAGGACATTGCATGCTTCCTAAATAGGCAAAGGTGGCGAATCTTCCAAAACAGCTTCTATTACGTGCATGGGCTTTACATGGGCCTCATGCACGTCCTTAGACTTGCATTCACGTGCTTGGACATCTTGAATTAATCCACTAAGTTTAGATTGAAGCCTCCTCGCTCTTGCACGCGTCATTAGTCCAATTGGTACTTGCACTTGACGTGAGTCTTGTTGCTTGGACGTAGGCATGCTTGCATCATTCCCCTCTTCTTGAAAAGGATTTGTCCTCAAATCCGCATCACCTACATCAAAAGGACTCAAATCAGTAACATTAAATGTAGCACTCACATTGTACTAACCTGGGAGGTCCAGCTTGTAAGCATTGTCATTGATGCACTCAAGCACTTGGAATGGTCCATCACCACAGGGTAGCAACTTTGAACGCCTTTGGACAGGAAAATGCTCCTTTCGCATATGCAACCAAACCCAATCTCTCGGCTCAAATACAACCTTGTGCCTTCCTTTGTTTGCTTGTCTAGCATAATGCTCCGTTCTCTTCTCAATATTCAGCCTCGCCCTCTCATGTAATTGCTTGACAAAATCTGCTTTCTTCTTGCCATCTAAATTGACATACTCACTTGAAAGCAAAGGTGATAAATCCAATGGAGTCAAAGTATTAAGGCCATAAACAAGTTCAAATGGTGAATAGTGAGTAGCAGAATGAAATGATCTATTATAAGCAAACTCAACATGCGGCAAACAATCTTCCCAAGTCTTAATGTTATGCTTGATGAGTGCTCTCAATAAGGTTGACAAAGTTCTATTCACAACTCAGTTTGACCATCAGTTTATGGATGACAAGTAGTAGAGAATAACAACTTCAACTTGGTACCTAACTTACTCCACAAGGTCTTCCAAAAGTAACTCAAGAACTTAGCATCTCTATCCGAAACGATTGTTCTAGGCATACCATGCAACCTAACAATCTCTCTAAAGAACAAATCAGTAATGTTTAAAGCATCATCAGTCTTATGACATGGAATAAAATGTGCCATCTTAGAAAATCTATCCACTGCCACAAAAATTGAATCTTTTCCACTTTTAGTCCTAGGCAAACCGAACACAAAATCCATAGAGATATCAATCCAAGGCTCGCTAGGTATAGGTAGTGGAGTGTACAAACCATGGGGTTTTACTGTTGACTTGGCTTGCTTGCATGTGACACAATGACCACAAATTTTTTCAACGTCTCTCTTCATGTGCGGCCAATAAAAGTGATCTTGTAGTATTGCCAAAGTCTTTGCAATTCTAAAGTGCCCCATCAATCCTCCTCCATGTGCCTCCTGAATTAACAATTCTCGCATAGAACAATTAGGCACACAAAGTTTATTTTCACGAAACAAGTATCCATCATTCCTAAAGAATTTACCATGCGCACTCTTCTCAGTTTTGCGAAATATTTCTTCAAAATCAGAATCAGTAGCATACAATATTTTGATGTGTTCAAAACCAATCATTCGTGCATCAAAGGTAGAGATTAGGGCGTACCTTCGTGATAGTGCATCAGCCACTATATTTTCCTTACCTTGCTTATAGCGAATGACATAAGGAAATGTCTCAATGAACTTCACCCAACGTGCATGCCTCCTATTCAGCTTGTGTTGCCCCTTCAAATGCTTCAACGACTCATGATCAGAATGAATCACGAACTCCTTGGGCCACAAGTAATGCTGCCATGTCTCTAAAGTTCGAACTAATGCGTACAACTCCTTGTCATAAGTTGGATAGTTCAAGGTTGCTCCACTTAGCTTCTCACTAAAGTATGCAATAGGCCTTCCTTCTTGCATGAGGACAGCTCCAATACCTATTCCAGAAGCATCACACTCAATTTCAAAAGTCTTTGAGAAATTTGGTAAAGCTAACAAGGGTGCGTTAGTCAACTTCCCTTTCAGTAGTTGAAATGCTTTCTCTTGAGCTTCTCCCTAAGTGAATCCCACGTTCTTCTTGATAACCTTAGTGATTGGTGCAGCTATACTACTAAAGTCCTTCACAAATCTTCTATAGAAGCTTGCTAATCCATGAAAGCTCCTAACATATGCAACACTTATAGGACTTGGCCATTCTTGTATAGCTCGAATCTTTTCTTCATTAACCTGTATTCCGTTAGCTCCAATAACAAAACCCAAGAATACAAGCTTATCCGTACAAAAGGTGCACTTTTTCAAGTTAGCATACAGCTGATCCTCTCTAAGTGCATCTAAAACAGATTTCAAATGTTCTACATGATCCTCTAAGCTCTTGCTATACACAAGTATATCATCAAAGTATACAACCATAAATTTGCCAATGAATGGTCTCAAAACATGGTTCATGAGTCGCATAAATATGCTAGGTGCATTAGACAAACCAAATGGCATGACCATCCACTCATACAACCCATACTTAGTTTTAAACGCCATTTTCCATTCATCTCCTTCTTTCATGCGAATTTGATGATAACCACTTTTCAAGTCAATCTTAGAAAACATGCAAGAACCATGCAATTCATCTAACATGTCATCTAAATGAGGAATAGGGTGACGATACTTTACTGTGATGTTGTTGACTACACGACAATAAACAAACATTCTCTATGATCCATCCTTCTTGGGCACAAGTAGGACTGGAACAGCACATGGACTCATGCTCTCTCGCACGTACCCTTTCTCCAAAAACTTGTTGACTTATTTCTCAAGCTCTTTTGTTTCTTCCGGGTTACTCCTATATGCTGGACGATTTGGTATTGTAGCTCCCAGGACAAAGTCAATTTGATGCTCAATCCCCCTTATTGGTGGCAAACCTAGAGGTAACTCATTGGGGAACACATCTTCATAGCCCTGCAAAAGAGAAACAACTATACTTGGCAAGTCTTGCTCAAGTTCGTTAGTGATCAAAAGTGTCTCCCTACACCAAAGTAAGATCATAGACTTTCTTTCATAACAAGCTTGCTTGATCTCACTTGCCCCCACATAATAGTTCCTTTTCCACTTATCTTTTCTCTCTTTGGCCGAAACTATTTCTGTTTTTGCGGCTTCTTTTGATCTCTCAATTGCAACCTCTCTTTTGGCCATTTTAGCATTCTGTTTTTTGACTTCTTCTCTCCTCTCCACTCGTTTCTTTTGTTCACTTCTCTTTCTCTCATCACTTTCTTTTTGCAACTTCATCTGATCTTCACAAACTTGTAATGGTGACAACGATGCTAAAGTGAACACACGTTTCTTGTGAGTGAAAGAGTACTTGTTGGTGTGGCCGTTATGCATCACCCTCCTATCAAATTACCACGGCCTCCCCAATAGTAAGTGGCTAGCTTACATTGGCACAACATCACACAACACCTCGTCTTCATACTTGCCAATATGGAATGACACTAGCACTTGCTTCTCCACCTTAACTTCTCCACTATCATTCAGCCATTGCAACTTGTAAGGCTTAGGGTGCTTGGTCGTGATCAATCTCAACTTCTCAACCATGGTAGTGCTTGCTACATTGGTGCAACTACCTCCATCAATGATCACACTACAAACTTTATCCTTGATGTAACACCTTGTATGAAAGATGTTCTCTCTTTGTGCCATATCATCTTCTTCTTTAGCTTGCACATTCAAGGATCTTCTTGTCATGAGAGTGAGACCTTCATTGACTCAAACTTCTTCTTCGGATACATCTTCCAACGATGGCATGCTATCATGATCCGAATCTTCTCCTTTAGTCACAATCTCTCCACTCTCCATAATCACCATGACTTGCTTGTTAGGATATTAGCTTGAGATATGTCAGCATCCTTGACACTTGAAACACCTAATGTTACGGTTTTTTGCTTGAGGAGTCTCCACCTTATTTTGAGAATCAGCATGAGAACTCTCGGTCTTATGCTCCAATTTGGTTGCTTGTGGCTTGTCAAATTTCTTTGAGTAGCTCGGCTTCCAAGTAGAACCAGATGTAGCTTTAGTTTCTCTTCCCCTCTTGAGTTGCTTTTCAATCTTTGATGCCATATGCACCATGTCCTCCATCTCCATATAGTGGTGCAACTCAACTTTGTCTTGAATTTCAGAATTGAGTCCATTCAAGAACCTTGCCATTGTGACTTCTCTATCTTTATCTACATCAGCTCGTATCATGGCCATCTCCATCTGCTTGTAATACTCCTCCACACTCATACTTCCTTGCCTCATTCCTTGTAACTTCTTGTAAAGCTCTCTATAATAGTGACTTGGAACAAACCTTTTTCTCATCACCACCTTCATCTCCTCCCAAGTAGCTATAGGATGCTCTCTATTTCGCCTCCTATTTGTCACAAGTTGATCCTACCAAGTTATAGCATAATCAGTGAACTCAGTGATGGCAAGTTTTACCTTTCTTGCTTTGGAGTGTTCATAGCAATCAAACACGAACTCAATCTTCTTTTCCCATTCTAAATAAGATTTCGGATCAGCACGACCAACAAAGGCAGGTATCTTGAGTTTGATACTTCCCATATTATCTTCTTTCTTTGGTCTTGCTTCTCTAGCTTCTCTTGGTTGATGCTCAACCCTCGGCCTCCTATAGTTTCTCACAGATCTCGCATCCTCATCTCGATCAGAATCTTCTCCACTTGAGCCTCCTAGAGGAGCCTTCCTCCTAGGTGCTCGAACTTCTCCTTTAAGCATGTCATCCCAAGGTGCCAACCTTCGGGGGGTGCTTGTACTCCTCTCCTCGATAGTTGGTTATTGCATGAATTCTCCATCGTATTCATGCATTCTTGCAATGGCTCAAGCTCTTCTCGCATTACACGCTGAAACCTCCCTATCAATGCTTCCGTATAGACCTTTAGGTCCACATCAGCCAAGGTACGTTGCCTATCTTCTTCGTTTCCTTGAGACATAGTGCTGCAAGAAAGAAAATTAGTTAGTTATAAATAAGGCCTCACAAGTTCACTCCCCTATGTGTATACTCTCAATGTAAGGTGCACTCAAGTTCACTCGTGTTTGCACTCAGAATTGGCTTTTCTCTCTAATGAGCTCACACACTCTTGCCTTTTTCCTCTCTTGGTAACTCTTGCAAGTTCTTACGAAAGCTAGTTGAGTCTTGTTCAAACTATGCCTTTAACAAACCAAACAAATCCGTGACTCTTTGCTTGGTTACTTGTGTTGCATGCACGGAACAGGTTGCTTGCTTCTTCTTTAGTCTTGCGTTCCTCCTTTTCCTCTTTAGGTCCACTTTTCCTTTTTTTTGCAACTTCCTCTTTGGTTCCACGCGGATGCCTCTTCTTTGTTTTGCGTGTGCCTTTCCTCTTTAGTACTCCTTCCGGTTTAGTTGCACCCCTTTAGGCTGCAATCTTTTCTTTTCTCCCAGAATAGTGTTGCACGCGTTCCTCTTTTGTTTTCTTACAATTGCCTAATTAGTCTTGCAAACTAACTTGGCTTTGTACTTCCGAAATAGGTTTGCCTTCTTCTTTTCTCTTCTTTCTTTCTTTCTCTTTGTTTCCTATTTTGATTCTCTCTTTTTGTTCCCTCTTTTTTTTGTTTCCTTTTCTATTCTTTTTTTCCTTTTTTTGTTCTTTTTTTTCTTTCTTAAATGAAATAACACGGACTAAATACCAAAACACGAAATTAAACACACACTAAAACACTCAACGCAAACCAACAACTAGACGCAACAAAACTCAAAACTAACGCACACAAACTAACAACTAAATCAGCCGATTGATAAGCAACAAGCTGAGTACAAAACACACGAAATAACAAGGATAGAATGGTCTAAACAACAAACCTAGCTCTGATACCAACTGATGTGATCTCGGCAGGAGAAACACGATTTGCGCAGATCTATTGGTGTCTAGAATGGATGAAACTTCGAACCCACGAACTTGACTAGCAAGAACCTCGGCAAAAGCCTTAACTCGAGACACGAACAATCTGAGAACTCCAAGTCATGTTGTATCACGCCACAAACGAGGATGGCAATTCGTTTGATAAGTGAAAGATTTGTTCAACCTAAACGTCACACTAGCTTAGGCAAGAATAAGCTGAGTTAAACTCATAAAGTCAAAGGACTTAATTTTATTCAATTCGAATGTAGGGTGTCTTTTAAATAACGAACCAAGCCTTTATTTATAGGCTTTTAAGTTCCTAAACAATTGAACTCCTAAATAGGCTAGGCAACTCGCCTAAACAAACTCTCCTAATCTGGCCGAATGGAAACTCCTAAACAAAGGGAATTTCTGACCTCTTTATTCAACTAAATAAGAATGAAATAAACTTAACTAAATAGCTAGGAGCTTGCTTGAAGATCACATCCAAATCAGATTGTGTATGGACTAAATAGGACGTTGCATGCTTCCTAAATAGGCAAAGGTGGCGAATCTTCCAAAACAGCTTCTATTACGTGCATGGGCTTTACATGGGCCTCATGCACATCCTTGGACTTGCATTCACGTGCTTGGACATCTTGAATTAATCCACTAAGTTAAAATTGAAGCCTCCTCGCTCTTGCACGCGTCATTGGTCTAATTGGCACTTGCACTTGACGTGAGTCTTGTTGCTTGGACGTAGGCATGCTTGCATCATATATCTACATAAAAAAAATTATAAATATGTTTAAACAAGTCAAAATAAAAATCTACTCCTAATTAATTCAACCGCATCATTTCGACCAATGATCGAATAACTATAAATTATTATACCAAAGGTTCAACAAGTCTAAATTACAAAATACAATTTTTCACAAATTATCTTTAAAAATCAATTCTTAATCAATTTTCGAGTTTCAAAGTTCAACATTATCGATAATTTATAACGACGGTTCAACAAATCAAAAATAACAACAACCATTATTAATTTGTGTTAGTTTTGATTAATAATCATGGTTCAAAAATTCGTAAATAAACTATATCGTAAAAGCTAATTAATAATTACTTACCTGCTTGAAGCTTCAAACCGTGCAAAAACTTGCTCTTTTTTTTAGAACGGATAATAATCATATATTGCAAACGATTGTCAAATTACATCATATCCTTACTAAGAGCTTCTAGCAACAAAGAGGGAACAGAAGAGAAAGCCACAGACTGATTGCCTGAAGGAATATCCGTTTTTGCCAGAATGTGACCTATTGTGTTCGCTTGTCTACGCACAAAGGAAAAGCCATATTCTCCCACCTCTAGAAGTCGAGATTGGATGTCCTCAATAATCATTGCTAGGTCACTACGATCATGGATTGGTTTCAACAAAGCTAATATCACCGGCTGACAATCCGATTCAAAAAGTATTTTATGCAAACCTTTTGAAATGGCCATCTTAACGCTCGTAAAGACTGCCAAGGCTTCTAGAAGGGTGGGGTGGTGTGTCTTGAGCCGCAGCCAAGAAAACACCTTCAGGCACCCGAATGACAATTCCCAATTGGCACCTTCCTGATTCAGCTGTACCGGCATCTGAATTAATCTTGACCCGACCCGTAGCAGGAGGTAACCATCTTGAAGAAGAGTCTTAGGTAGCAGAATTTGGCTTCATATTTGCCGTTTGAAAATCGGATAGTAACTTAAGTGCTTTCATCACTTCTTCCATTAAGCTTGGCGTTCTGCCTTCCTGAAAGATTACCGAATTACGGTATTTCCATATCCCCCATAGACAGCTTACTCTTTTGCTCTGAGAGTCTTTGTCGCATTCCTCTTGCAAGGTGAGTCATTCCCCAAATGACGGTTGTAGCATCGATGTATCAAAACCCATCATGTCCCATACTGGTTTGACCCCTTGACAATATAACATTAGATGGGAAGTAGACTCAATAACGTCATTGCACAGAGGACAAAAGGGATCCACTTCCAGCCCTCTCTTGATCAAGTTGTCACGTACCGGAAGATTCCCATCTAGGATTCGCCACAGGAAGGATTTAAGCTTGGGGGACCATCCAATTGCTTCCAGCACAGGTTACCAATTTGTTGATTCTGCTCGGTAATTTGTCTTCCCTCCGAACATAGCCATTTGGTTAGGTCTGCATGGTACACACTCTTAACGCTATATGTTCCTTCTGTTGAGTATTTCCAGCGCATGAAATCGGATGGACATCTCAGACTGAGATAGATTGCTTTAATTGCCCTAGCTTCATCTGGTAAAATGATTTCGTCGATCAAGTCTTCATTCCACGACCTTGAATCGGGTGATATCAATTCAGCCACTGACTGGTAAAAGTCTGCTCCGGGTTTACAAAAAGAAGGTCGGCTAGAAGGGATACCTGGAACCCATGAGTCATCCCATATGTTGATCAAAAGTCCATTACCAACTCACCATTCAATCCCATCTGCAAGGAGCGATAGACCAGCTTGGATGCTTCTCTAGGCGTAACTCGGATTATACCCTTCCGTAGATTGTGTTAGGCTACAGTAAGGGAAATATTTTGCCTTGAGTGTTCTGGCTACCAGTGAATACAGAATGGTTAATAGACGCCACGCTTGTTTTGCTAACATTGCTCGGTTGAAGTTTTGTAGCCGTCGAAATCCCATTCTTCCATTAGCTTTAGATTGGCACATACGATCCTAGCTACGCTAATGCATTTTCCTCTCCCCATTTGAACTACCCCAGAAAAAATCTCCCAGACATTGTTCTATCCAGTTGCAAGTTTCAATAGGTAAAGTAAAGCAGCTCATAATGTATGAGGGAATTGATTGCAGTACTGATTTAATCAGGACCTCTCTTCCTGCCTTTGATAAGTAGCATTCCTTCCAACCACCCATCTTCCATATGACTCGGGCCTCCAACTCGGCAAAGATCAGCTTTTTGGATCTTCTGATCATCATTGGACGACCTAAATACCTTTCTTCCGTACTTCTGAAATGCATTCCGAGAATTCCCTGTAATCGGAGTGAAGCTTCGGTGTTCACATTATTGCTGAAGGTAACCGAGCTCTTGTGAAGGTTGATTTTCTGCCCCGATGCATTTTCATACATTGCTAGTATACTCATTATGCTGTGGAGTTCCGAATCAGTTGCTCTAGCAAAGAGTAGGGCATCATCTGCGAATAGAAGATGAGTAATAGATGGTGCACCTCGTGCAATTTGTATGTCATGTATTACTCCTTCCTACGCATACGGAGAGAGGAGACTCACTAATCCTTCCACACACAAAAGAAATAGGTAGAGTGATAGTGGGTCGCCCTACCGTAAACCTCGGCTTGGAGAGAAATAGGAGTCAAGTCTCCCATTGATTTGGACAGAGTATTGCACAGTGCAAACACATCTCATCACTAAGTCTGCGAAAGAATCTGGGAATCCCAAAGCTGTCATCATTTGTCTGAGAAAAGGCCATTCAATTCCGTTGTATGCCTTCATCATGTCCAGCTTCAGTGCACAGAAACCTCTTCTACCATGCTTCTTCTTCTTCAGATAATGAAAAACTTCGTAGGCAACCAGAGCGTTATCTGTGATTAAGTGACCTGGAATGAAGGCCCCTTGGTTTTCATGAATGATGTCAGGAAGGAGGACTTTGAGCCGATTTGCGATGGCTTTGGTAATGATCTTCATTGTGACATTGCAGAGGCTGATCGGGCAAAACTCTGAGCACATAGTTGGGTGCTGTACTTTAGGAATCAGGGTTATAATGGTCTGGTTTAATGAGGATGGGTCTAGACTATCATTAAGAACCTCCAAAGCCGTGGACATGACTACATCACCCACCGTCGGCCAGAATCTCTGATAGAATAGAGGAGGCATACCGTCTGGACCCGGTGCCTTTGTTGGGTACATTTCGAATAGTGCCATCTTGATCTCTTCCTTCGTGTAAGGCTTAGATAGAGCAAGGTAAGCCTGTTGAGAAACTCGTGGAGAAACAGTTTAGATGACATCATTAACCTGCATATAGCCAGACGAGGTAAACAGTGAAGTATAGTATTTCCTAAAAGTCTTTTGGATACCCCCCATCTCACGAACTATCTCTCCTCCCTCAGTCCTAATCTCCTCTACCCAATTCCTAGAAAACCTACGGCTCGCCTTCTAGTGAAAGAATCGTGAGTTTTGATCACCCTCTTTTAGCCAATCTACCTGAGATCACTGCGCCCACAACATCTCTTCCCGAATAAGGAGCTCTTCTCTTTCAGACATCCGTTCCTCCAGCTCTTTCTTCAACTCTGGCATTAATCTTTGCTGCTGGAGTAATCCGATCTCCTTTTCAATTTTATTTTTCCTGCCACGCACATTTCCGAAGATGTTTTTGTCCGAATCTGTTAGTTCCTTCGCACAAATAACCAACCTTAAATTTAGCGTTGCATCCGCACTTAATGACCAAGCTTGTCCAACTTTTTCCTGAAACTCTTCATGCCGTAGCCACATTGATTCGAATCTAAAGCATCGTGTATTAGGTGGGATAGGTCTTCTTCTAATTTTATAATAAAGTGGACTGTAGTCTAATTTTATCCGGGGCAATGCTGACACCTCCGAAGCTTGGAAGTATTCGGACCAACTTTGTGTAGCAAGAAATCTATCCAATTTGCTTTCTACATGATTTTCTCCTTCTTGTCCATTGCTCCACGTATAGAAAAGTCCATTCTGATAAACTTCTTAGAATTCACAATAGTGCATGGCCGCTAGAAAATCATCAGTTCGACTATGGGCAACAGTGCACCCTCTCCTCTTCTCCGTATTATCTTTGATTTCGTTTAGGTCACCACCACATAACCACGGAAGAGGAGATTTGTCTGGTAATGCCCTCATAAGCTCTCACGTCTTGTGTTTTTCCATTGAGGCAGGCCAACCATATATGCCAGTAAATCTCCAAGGAAAACTATCTTGAACCTCCACATCAATATGGTTCCTTGAATAATATAGGAGTTGAATTGAAACATCTCGCTTCCAGTGTAACATCAAACCCCCACTTCTTGCTTTTCCAGTACCTTGGCATCCCACATACACACTACATTCATAGTTCAGTCTCCATTTTAAAGTATCCGCCTCTATCTCTGAAAGCTTAGTTTCTGAGAGAAAGAGGATTTGGGGAGAGCAGGATCGAATCATCCTGCGAGCCTGACGAACTGCCTCCGGACTCCCCAATCCGCGGTAGTTCCGACATACTGATTCATGGCGCTTGAGGTCTCGAAAACCACGGATTGCCGTTTGTTAACTGGGATCTCCTCTTCATCCAACTCTGAGTTTTGTCTTTTTCCTAACACTGACTCGAAGCAGGTGGACATTTCCTGGTCAGTGCCCATATTAATCTGCCGAGCACACTTCTTCCATTTTTTACCTGCTTGAAGCTTTCAACCGTGCAAAAAATTGCTCTTCAAAGCTTGGAAAAATGAAAATTTTTGGTGGATAGAAAATCTCGAAATCGAATTCGTCCATGAATTCCAGATTTTCTATCGGAGACCTAGATAACCGGTACACGGGATAAAATCCCGTGTATTGGTTCAGTACACATGATTTTATCCCGTTTAAACAAATACACAATATTTTAGCCTGTTTACTAAAAATTGGATAAAATCTCGTGTATTGGCATACACAGGGTAAAATCCGTGTACTGATTTAGTACACGGGATTTTATCAAAACAGTCCTACGTGGACACCAATTTTACAATATTTGTAAATGGGGTACCAAAATGACAAATAAACATAAATACTAACACCACTTTAAAAAAAATCCTACCGAAGTCACAATATTGATTTCGTCACGTCATAACCTATCACCCCTTTACCTGGTTCCCTCTCTCTTTCTTAATCATTTCACGAGTCAAGATCCCCGCAAGGACGACCGACATTCACACACACAGAGCTACCAAAGAAGAAGTAAACTCCGACGAGTCAACAATGGCCACGTCACCGACGTCGGTGCAGAATATGATCAGGGAGAAGAAGATCCCGGTCGCCGTGGCCCTATTCCTCCTCCTCGTCCCCGTCACCTTCGTCCTCCTTCGCGCCGGCTCCAGCCCCCAGGAGGAATTACTACTGTACCCCTCTCCGCCCTCCCTCACCGATCCCCAACCCCCCGTCGTGGACGAGGAGGGGACGGAGGCGGTGCTGGACTTGAGGATCGAGTGGCGGTTATGCAAGGAGGGCGGGGCCGCGGCCGCGGTTGACTCTATACCGTGTTTGGATAACTTGAAAGCGATAAAGGAGCTCAAGTCGAGGAGGCACATGGAGCACCGGGAGAGGCATTGCCCGGAACCCGCTCCGAGGTGCTTGCTTCCTCTTCCCTCCGGCTACCGGATCCCCATCCCTTGGCCCAAGAGCCGGGACATGGTGAGGTTAGCTTAGCTCCTTCCCGTGGGGCATTACGCCGAGTGTTTAAGGATGTGTTTGTTTTGCAGGAATTTTTTTTTTCACTTATCAACTCTAAGTAATCGTTTTTTTCAATTTGATTTGGAAGATATTTTCCGGCGAAACAAACTCAACTGCAGTTATTATAATGATGTGGAGGTTTGATTTTTCATTCATAACTCATAAGTGATTAGGAGTTACTTAGAGCATTTTGTGGTGATCTGTTTGCCGTTTTCCTGTAGACAGATAGATACTCTTGCGAGCTTTTGCTTATGTTTTCGGATTTCGGTAGGAGCCATTATGAGGATGCCTTATTGTGATTGTTGTGAAGGTGTTGTATATTTTATGCTTGTTTTGCCGGAATATATGTATTGATCACTGGGCAATGAGTTCCCACAGCTTTTACGTGATGTTGTTCTCAAATTTGGGTCTCACTTATGTTTGATTTAATTCAGATGATATTTTCCGGTGGATCAAACTGATTTTTAATTTCTATAGAGATTTCGTGTTGTCTGTTTGCGAGTTATTGATTACGTTTTCGAATTTTGGTAGAAGCCGCTAATGATGATTTCTTATTGTGATTGTTGTGAAGGTGTCGTATATTTATGTTAGTGGTGCAAAGTTAGATTAGTGGTGATGTTGGGGGAGTTTGTTTGCTATTTTGGAGTTGTTGATTTGTTGGAGTTGGTTTGTTTTATGGTTGCCAGATTTGGTATGATAATGTTCCTCACTCCAAGCTTGTTGAGTACAAGAAGGATCAGAATTGGGTACGGAAGGAGGGTGATTTCCTTGTTTTTCCTGGAGGTGGTACTCAGTTCAAGGATGGTGTTATGCACTACATCGATTTCATTGAGCAGGTAGTGTGATATTTCCGTATTCGAGTAAATTTGTTTCTGTCTGATTGCTTTTGTAATGCTGCAGACTTTGCCGACAATTAAGTGGGGGGGCCGAACAAGAGTGATTCTGGATGTTGGTTGTGGTGTTGCGAGCTTCGGTGGTTACTTGCTAGACAAGGGCGTCATTACCATGTCATTTGCTCCAAAGGATGAGCACGAAGCTCAGATACAGTTTGCTCTTGAGCGGGGAATTCCTGCAACTCTTGCTGTCATCGGGACACAAAAGCTGACTTATCCTGACAATGCTTTTGATCTTATTCATTGTGCACGATGCAGGGTTCACTGGGACGCTGATGGTACTTAATACTACATAGCTGAAATTTGTATTGTTGGTTCTTATGTCAACTTCTTCAAGTCTTCTCAAACAAAATTTTGGTTTTGCAGGTGGGAAACCATTGATCGAACTTAACCGGATCCTCAGGCCTGGAGGATTCTTCGTGTGGTCCGCCACTCCTGTGTACCGTAAGGATGAGAGAGATCAAAAAGTGTGGAACTGTAAGCTCTCTCTTTCTCTGAGCACATCAGGGTGTGTTTGTAGGGGCGTGCGTAGCCCACTGTACATGAGCAAGTCTGAGCTATCTTGCAGGTGTTTGCTTAGTTTTGTAACTAGCCCTCCTACCAGGCAAACTGATCCCTGAAATTTTCAATCTTATGCATATTATGTATTTTCCATGCACATTTGAACTGGATAGTGACCTTGTCAAAATTGCATCAGCTTGTTATTTCTGAGTTATCTGCATCAGCATTTGGGATACTGAAGATAGTGGTATGGCCTAGCACTATCTAATACATGTTTCCGATATTCTCTGCAGCCATGGAGATTATCACCAAGTCTATGTGCTGGGATGCTGTGGCTAAGTCTACGGATTCATCAGGAATTGGTCTTGTGATATATCAGAAACCTGTAACTTCTTCCTGTTATGAACAACGGCAAGAGAATGATCCTCCTTTATGCAGTATGGATGAGACAAGAAAAGTTTCATGGTAACTGAGAAGCAAATATCTTTCCTAAATGGATGTTTGTTACATGATTAGAGGGCGCGTATACACTTATTTCTTGCTTTAATGTGAGTCTACATGGAGGGGTTATCAGAGATGTAGGATTTTCAATCTTGTGCAACGCTTCTGAATTCTTTCCACTGATTTTTTTGTATCCAAATCATGTCAAAAGCTTCTTTTTGAACTAACTTATCTTCCCGTCTTGGTCAGGTATTCCCCTCTTAGCAGATGTATTTCTAGGCTCCCAGTTGACAACAATGGTCACTTGATCAGCTGGCCAGCAGCGTGGCCGGATAGGCTTAACACCAAGCCTCCAAGCCTTTCAAGCGAACCAGGAGCGGAACAAATGTTTTCCGAGGACACCAGACATTGGGCAGCACTTGTATCCGATGTTTATCTGGAGGGGCTTGCCATTAATTGGTCATCTGTAAGGAACATAATGGACATGAATGCTGGTTTTGGAGGGTAAGATTCACTTGGCACTACTTCGGAACATGCTGACAGTGTTGGTAATCTTATATGCTTACTGCTGGTAGATACTTCTCTCAGATTATCAGATACAAGAGCATTTACGATTGTTAGAATTAAACATGACAGGATTACTGTAGGTTTGTTTTGGCAGGAAATGGAAGCCATGTAAGGAAATATTAGATTTCACTTGGATTATTTTAACAATTTGTTATACCAGACTCCTCCAAATGCTTAGCCCGTTAAGCAATCTATCTTAAGTGTTACCTTGCTTGAGCTTTTTGCAGCACATTTCATGCTTATTTGAGATTCTTTGAAACATAGGTTTGCAGCAGCACTTATTGATCTTCCTTACTGGGTGATGAACGTTGTCCCGGTGGATGCACGCGATACTCTTTCCATTATCTATGAGAGAGGCCTGATTGGAATCTACCATGATTGGTGCGAGTCATTTAATACTTATCCTCGCACCTACGATCTATTGCATGCTAGCTTCCTTTTCAGAGATCGTAAGAAACGGTAATTACTTGTCATAAGCTTATCAGATGTGATCTCAGTTCTTGTAACTTCAACTGCATTGGCACATAAGCTTATTCGCTAATTAATAATGAAGTAACAATTTATGTAATGTGATCAGATGTGATACATTAGACGTTGCTGCCGAGATGGATCGTATCACAAGACCTGGTGGCTATATTTTGATACACGACGACATGAAAGTTATCAACCGGTTTCTTTCTGTTTTCACTTCACTTAATTGGTCAACCAATGTGTACCAGAAACAATTTTTGGTGGGCAAGAAAGGAATATGGCGGACTAGCTAAGGTCAGTATCTGATCATTACTGGAACTACCGAGAGCATTAACAAGCTTTCCATCAAGCTCATGAGGCAAATAGAGAACAGTTACGACTTGGCACAGTTAATGCTGCGAGCTTCCTTTTGCTTCTCAAGGTTCCTTCGATTTGCTGCTTTCTTGCAACGTAAGCTATTCTTGGCTTCTCCCTGAACATCGTAATTTTGAACGGGATGGTATTATTTTGTTGATGCTAGGTTGCAGAGTTAAACTTATGCTTTTCGGCTCTTTATAGAACCGAAACAAAACCACACTCATAAATGATTCGGTACGCAGTAGTAGTTGTTGTAATTGTTTGCTTCGGAGTTCATATTTAATTAAATATAATTTGATTGTTGACTACGTTAAAATTTTGTCACTCGATTAGCCGGTTGAAAGATAGTAAAATGCAAAAATATGTGAATGAATATGAATGCCTCTGTCTCAACAGCTTCAGATGAAAATCAATAGAAAATAAAGGTGTAAAAAATTAGTGCCATATTTGGTATGTTGCAAACAGGAGGTGAGGACCCATTTAGTTCCGTGGGTAGTTTATGAACTGTGAAATTACTCATGTGTCTAAATTTTACATTATAAACTCGGAAGTATATTTCATAGCAAGTTGTTCCGAATAATTAAGTTATCGAACTCATTTTTTAGGAGAAGATATCAAAGTAATTGGTATCCAACTCCATTCTCAAAATTTAGTTTGTAATTAAATTAACGGTATTAATGAATTTAATATCTTACTATTTTAGAGACGAATTTACCATTTATTAGACTCATGCGTTCAATCCCACAAAATAGGGAAAGACAAAAATACAAAAATATTGTAGGTCGAACTTTTACCCTAATTAGATCAGAATTATTCCCTACTGAAATCCTAATTAGAAACTTACCATGTTTACCCCTTTATTTATCCTTATTTTGGCAACTAAATTATATATATGGGCGATTGCCCCGTAAGTTTAATCACACTGGAGACCCGTCTCTACATGGACGGCTGGCTGATTTTGCAATTTGATGCATTCATTGTCCATTTCCCATGATTTCTGAATTTCCTTGATTTCAAATGCATCATAACCTAGTATGTGTATTAGTGGGTGCAATCTGGAATGAGTACATTTGACAAATTTCAAAAAATTTGTAATTTTGAGTCTAAATTAATCAGATGTGTTCTACTTTTATTTCTCCATAGCATCAATACCATCCACACTTACACCTGACCCCAGTGCCCTCCTTAGCTTTGCACTCGGTGCAGGTCATACGTACGGAAAAAGAATAACAAACTTTGTACAGAGCGGGATTAATTGTTTCGCAAGCAGATCATGTGGGACCCAGACCTCCCTCCATGAGACACAAAAGGTAACGTCGGTCTGACATGCCGGTGACCAGCTCCAAAATCACCCGCGCTCCACCTCTCTATAATTTCTCCTCCAGAAACTACGTCTACCCGCCTACTACCGTCACTGTAAAAACATCCTATATATATACGGTTCGGCAAGAATTTGAAGTTGGTTGCGAGGAAACAGAAATAGCCTCCCCTAATTCTCGACTCTCTCTCTCTCTCTCTATCTAAGCTAGTAAGTTAGAAATGTTAGTAACCGCTCTAAAGAAGCTCGAAAATATAGTTTTTTAAGTAGTTACTAGCTAAATTGGAGAAGAAGAAAGAAGAAAGAAGGGAAAATGTTCTACTCGCACCAGCTTCTCGCTCGTAAAGCCCCTCTAGGCCAGATCTGGTTCGAAACGAGTCATCTCTCCGCTTAACTTCACTAAAGCGACGTCATATTTTTCTTCCGTTGCCGCATTTAATGTCGTTTTAATGTGTAGGATGGCTGCTACTATGCATGCGAAGATGAACAGGAAGAAGCTCAACAAACTTAATCTTATTAGTATTTGGTAATAAATTAATTAAAATGAACTCCCTCTTCTTCTTCGTTCCTCATAATTTTTCATTTAATATTTTTTAGATGTCGCGCTTTCTTGTTTTATCGACGTGGATTTTCCATATTTTCCAGTGAGGAGATTCTAAATCCTTCGGTTCCAATGGCTCTTCGGCTTTCCGGAATCCTCATGGGTACATTAACTTATTTTTTTCAGTTAATTTCTGCTTTTAGCTTTTCAATAAAACTTCCGTAGCTTCGATTTCTTATATACTTTGTTCCGTTCATTTTTAGGTGGAGTTGTAATCGTTTACGAGAGAAAAGTGAAACTACTCTACGGTGACGTTTTCGTCCTTTTCTCTATCTAATTTTCCTTCGCATTTCAAACATTTTTGTCCGCCGCCGTTTCGTCGTTGATGTTCTTATTCTCTCTCTCCGATTTGAACTCTGCAGATGACGTGACAAGGTTGCTGGTAATTTTTCGACGCCTCCTTTTGTTTTATTTATGTCTAGAACGGCGCTGAGGTCAATTCGGTAATTACGGGGCCGTTGTTGTGGTGGTCTCCTCTCAGGTGGAAATAAACGAGGCATGGAAAGTGAAGCCGGCGCCGGACCCCACCGTTCTCCCCAAAGGGAAATCTCAGGCCAGGCGCGTTTTTAACCCTGCTTAAGACCAATCAGGATTCGTTCCTAATTAATCTGTTTTTTATTAGTCCCTAATTAATCTGTTGCTCACCGATTTAAATTAGATAACTACAAAAAGGCTAAATATGAGGCGGCGGTGGCTTGACCCTTCTGACTTTACCCTGGTTATGATCGGGCATTAATCAATTTAAGTTAAATAAAAATTTTAAGGGTCACGTGTTAAATTCAATAACTTATTGTTAAGTAAGAAGGAAAATAAAATGGGTGTTGTAGGAAGGAGGCGGTGACTTTACCGGAGAATTTTGCGGACGCTGATGATGATGAAGCAGAAATCGAGCGATCACGTAGTTACTCTGCCACGGCCATGCACTTCCAGCGCTCTGCCTACATCGCTATGGTAAACGTACCAGTGTTTATTAATTTGGTTGAGCACGACCCTGTTAAACTGTTGGTCAACATTCTTTTTGCAAGTTAAATGTTATTCGCCAATCGATAGCTTTCTACTGGGTTTCTTCTCCGTTGGGAGTAATTAAGGGTTTTTTTTTTGTAACTTTTTGCAGAGTCCCTCGTACATTATGTGCTAGTTAGAGCTTATCTTTATTATTGTCTTAGACATGTGTTCATTTAGTATGGTATATGTCCGAGTTTTGTGCGCTCTGTATACACGGAAATAATTGCCATGTAATTACTTTTGGGGATTTTAATTCAAATTTATTTATTAAAAATAGCTTTCTACTGTTTTCACATTAACCTTGTAGAATCTCCTACAGGCTACAGCTGCAATTTTGTTTGAGCATTTAGTGGGCCAGGGATTTAATTATTCTGCTTAGTCAGTGAACTGATCCATGTGTCGGATGTCCCTCTGTTTCTTAGCGACTTGACACTATTGAAGAGCCTTATATTAGCAACGGTCATGGGGAGGAAGAAGCATCCCATCAACTACATCAAGGTTCTTTGATCACTTAGCTTTTTGTTTAGCCCATTTGTGAATTATAGAAACATCGCTGATTTTGATGGTGTTCGGGTCAATCCTCTTTACTAATTTGGGGTGCCTCTTTCAGTTGATGCTGATGATATTAAGTTATTCGAACGTTTTGACTCGTTCCAAGCAACAGATACATATAATCGATTTGAGAGGTGAAGTTCGTATCGATTTGACAAGTTAATATTATACTCAATTGTCATGTTCGAGGTTACGGGTTTTGATATCTTTGAATTCTTTAGTTCTAAATGGTACTCAGATATGCATTTAATATACAAGTGGTTGTATCAGATTTGATTTGGAGGGGGATGACGAGACCCAGATGAACTTCACTTCTGCAGAACATGTGGAGATCCCAACTACTCTTGTGCCCTCGCCACCACCGCCAGGTGATGCTGCTGATATGGATCAGCAATTTGAAGGTATGTGAATCCACGATAACTTCCTTTCGATCAAAACATGAACAACATGAATGCTTTTCTGGTCAAATAACTGACGGCGACATATTTCGTGGATTTCTCGAGTTGCCTCTTTATAGACTGGAATCTTAATTTAGAAGGTTTGATTGCTCTGGCATGTCCTCTATTTCTTCTCTGTATACGTCTGACAAAACAAAACTTGGTCGGATACCTGACAACAGTTAATAAAGTATCGAACAAAAACATGGTTTTGAACATAATGTAAAGGCTCATATCCCTCTTGACAAACAAATGCAGATTCTGCAAACTTCTTCACGATGTGTAACGTGTAAAATTTAATATTGGTGTTAATTTGAAGCAAATTTGTACATGAATGGGCTAAACATTCATGCCCATGCAATTTAGATGCAGGAAACGTTCAAGACAACGTAGAAAATGACGGGCAGGCTGAAAAGCGCAGGGATGGCGGGCAGGCCAGTCAAGACAGTCTAAACTCCAGTAGTTCAATATTGAAATAGCTGTTACCAAGCATACTTTATTAACGAGCCTTGATGGAACAGGGTCAGATGAGAAGGGGGGCTGTCAAAAGGAAAATCAGAAGACAATCTCCTGCACTGGACTATGAACAAACCATGATCCCTGGCCATATTTACCAGACATGGCTTCAAAATGCTTCTGGTACGGTCTCCAGAAGTGGAAGAAACAAAAAGGTTGTCCGCAATCTTCTATACAGAAATTCTTGAATAGATATCCATAGAATTGTGGAGTGACATGTTTAATTTACCATTTTATATATATGTATATGCGTGTATCGGATAACTGAGTGAAATTGTATTCCTTATCTGCTCAGAGACAACCACAATAAGAGGAGAAACTGAGCAGCAGCTTCTTCTCTGGTTGAAACATCATCTCTGCTTCTTTGATAAGATTCCACAATTCCATGTGTTTCCAGGCACGGAGGACTGTCATGTCAACGATGAAGATAGCCAACCTCATGGAGCTCCCACTTCTAGTACTAATAGATGATCCTTTCAGAATAAGAATGGGGGAAATCCCTTATCCAGCTCCTCTTATGCAGCTTTGGTTAAGAAGTACTCAGCCTCCTCATGACTCCCCTTCAGGTAAAGAATTCTCTATTGTTCCTTCCGAAACAGATTCTATATATTGATCTCATTTTGTCTATTCTTTATGTAGCAAGGACTTTCCCAACCCTCCCCCCAGAACCATCAGTTTCATCACTTCTGCAAAGAATGCCTAACCAAGGTGCAAGGGGATTCGTAAGTCGCCCATCTTTTTGCACGGTGATTATTTTAGAGAAACCAACTGTAGATTGTCTAATCGCAGTCCACTGGTGCAGTTTTTCGAAGATTTTCAAAATGGAGGTGGCGACTCAGAGTCCTGGGATGGACCGATGGAGAAGCTTCGTTTTAACCTCGACAACAATGGGGTACATGCACAAGCCTTCATGGAAGATCTTGGAGTCAATCTAAATGGAGTGAGGATCACAGAACCCAACATCACCACGCCAATACATTCTGGTATTTCACATCCATCTTGCTCAGAGTACCTATATGTGTAGATAGAGTTCTCCTCAGTACAGCCATTGTGATTTCAGGAGATGATATAAGATCGATCCCTAGCTCAGGATCTGGCAAGAGTTTTCAGTCTCACGCAGATGCCAATTCAGGAAGGTAAATGGATAGCTATCTAGCTCAAGATTAAGTATACAGATGTTGCTTTTCAATGCTCTAGAATTCCATGAAATCCACACCACTGGCTTGAAACAATTGAATCTCTGGAAACTGACGTCCCTGAAATATTTTCTGCTGACCGATGACAGATCCAACAATAAACGGCCTTTTCACTCACCATCTCGACATAGCGGCAGCGGCCTTGAACCAGTAGCAGAAGAAAGTTCATTTCCGGATCCGAATTTCAAGATGTCAAGGCTGTCAGAGAATGGTCTAACCCCAGGTGAGAAAAACTAATGGTCATTTCCCAACTGAGATTGTTTACTTAACCAGTTGGAGAAGCTAACCTCTTTCCTGGGAACATTTCGTGCAGAATTTTTAGTGGAAACCGGGCCGACGCAAACCCAATATCCAATCTATCAGCCTGTTGACAAACTAACAGATTCTATCCGAACGTAATGCTCGCTTCTGATCAATCTAAACTTCATTTATCCGAGTGCAGTGCACATATCTAATGTCTGACAAGCCGTTCATGGTTTAAACAGGAGCATGAAAGCACATTTTGAGATGCCAGGAGCCCCCACAACAGAATCCTTGAACAAACTGGCAGCCGGGATGGGCCGAAAAGGAGCCGCCTTGCTGTTCTATCAGACTTGTGGTATTTGTTCCCATCTGTTTTCACTTATTTTTGCAGCTTATTGTTGAAGGATGACACTAACATTGCACTGTCTAATATATTGCAGTCCTAGCAGCTTGTGATTTCCTAAGAGTTAAACAAGAGGAGCCGTATGGTGACATAATACTATCTAGAGGAGCCAAAATGTGACGCTAAAAAGTATTTACACCGACAATTTTAGCTTCATTACCTCAATTGATGCTGGTTGTTTTACCACTGTCAGTGCAAATTTTCTTTATCCTGATACGGTTACAAGCACCAAAACAATGGACTTACTTCTATTATATGGAATTACATCCCTATAAAATTACCAGTATGACACATATATAATGTTCTTGACAATCAAGTTACCCACTAATTCATGTTCTATTATTTGAATTGCGTTGAGAAAACATTAGATTTAAATTTTATGAATGAAAATAATATAATTGGAAGATCAGTTCTAAATAAAATTTGACATTATTCACACTGGATAATTACTGTGTAAACCTGGTTCCGAAAATGATATAGCACCATATTGTTGGATGGAACCGACGCTTCTTGTGGTCGGGAAAGAGAGGTATAGTATATAGTATACTCATAGTGTAGGACTTACAAGTTGGGAAAGGTAACTTGTTGGACCGATGCTTGTGAGTCCATGTAATTGTCTTGGGCTTATTTAGGAGATTCACCAGCCTAGTCTGTTTTCTTTTTGAATCCTTTTATGGGTTCTATTGAACTGCGCTAGATTAATATGTACATTCGAATGCTCGTCGCCGTCCATGATATCCTGATGATATCAACAAATATTTATTAAATTGACTAATTTATATTTTAGAAAACACACAACTAATTACTAATACAGTTGCATTAAATTTCAGGATTGGAGATTGATATTTTTTTTATTAAATTGAAATTATTGATATTTTTTTATTAAATTGAAATTATTGATATTATTTTATTAAATTGAAATCTAAGTACGAATATAATAGATTATTAGATCAATGACAGACTCACAAAAGAAATTATCCATAGATTTTCTCCAAAAAATAGTTAGTTTAATTAAATATATTTTAAGAAAATTTGTTGCCATAAAAAATCTTACCAGTTAAATTTGAATTTGTCCAACAAATAACTGTCTAATATCCTTTGTGGTATAAAGGAACGGAGTTTGGCTTGGACAATTCCCATATCGATCTCATCCACATCTTACATGAGGGCAGGAGACAATTTATCCGAGAAAGGGACGTGATGCCGACCCACTTATCATGACTCAGGCTCCTACTTGTTGTCTGGAGAAATCACTATGTAAATTATGGGTTTTCGCCAGGTTGGATGAACAAAAACCGCTGGGAAGTCAATTTAATTTAATTATAAAAGATTTATAAAAGAGTTGGATGGTGAAATTTATAACCAGTTGGGACTTCGGATTAAGACACCCTCTATCTTTCTCATTGCTTGTACGTAGAAACATCGTGCATATCCCTGTCACCTTTCGTAGCTTTCTTGATATTTGATAAATTATGGAGTGATTCTTAAATAATATATTTTAGAATTATTAGAGTCGAAGTGAAATTTTTTAATGAAAATTCAAGTTTGCTGTTAACTGGATTAACTCTCCTCCACATAGACGTGTTTTATGAAACAAAAAGTTTCTGGTTTTACATTCCCTTTGGTCTTTTCATCGATATCAACGGCTTGGCCACGGGAGGAGGTGGGACACCTAACTTATAAATTTATAATTAGTTTTATATTTTACTATTTTGTCCGCATAATGTTTTTCAAAATTAACTCCAACAAATTTGTACTTGTTTAAAGTTTTAAGCATTAAGCGTATTAGTTGAGTAGATTTTTCTTTTTTAGGGAAACTGAGTAGATTGTTTTCTTCCTTTAACAAATGAGTGGGTTTTTATTATTGTTTTTCATAAATTACAAGAATTTTTTTTTGAGGAACGATTAAATGAATTTAAAAGTACCGAGTTGTCAGCTTACTGATGAAAGGGTCCACATGTCTCGTTGGGTAGCCTGGGGGCGCACTCTTGCTGGATTTGATACCATGGGTAGGTAAAATTACGAAACACAAGTCTTCAAGTGTCGTCGTTTTGTGAAATAGAAGCCAAATGATGGAACTTTTTTTGTTGTTGTTTAAAATGGAGGGTCTACGCCCTTATAAATAGATAATTGGCCAATACATCATATTAAGTACAAGGTCCTCTCTCGGCCTCTTGTGAGGTTGCGATCGCCGGCCTCGTCAAACCCCTACCACAGGAACCCGGTGGGAAAAATCTGTAGAAGGGGAAGAGTACCTCGGGGAAGAATTAACTCCCCTTGACATTGGGATATCGCACAACCTGACCATGCACTATCATATATTACAAGGGATCTAGGATTAAGCCCCTCTACATCAGAAGGCCGTACAGGAATCATTCGGGGAAAGGCTACATCACCTAGATCTTCCAACATTAGACCAACAACTTCTTGTGGTGGAGACTCAAATATACAACGACCCAAAGGTTTAGCAAATCCCATATTCGCCAATCGATCTGCACATCTATTCCCTTCCCTATAAGTGTGTACTACTTTAATCACTCCATCCCAATCGAATTCCTTCATGATCTCAAAAAGTAGTGTACTAGGGGCCTCTGGTTGTAGGAGTGTTCTCGTAAGAAGAGTCTGAACCACTTGAGAGTCCACTTCTAGCAAAATCTGTTTGTGACCAGTTGTCTTAGCCAATTTAATCCCATGGTATGCGCCCCACAATTCAGCCACTACACTTGTCATTGAGCCAATGTTGCAGGTGAAACCTCCTCGCCATATACCTATATTATCCCGTATTATTCCTCCTGCTGATGCTCGCCCAAGTGATTGTCTCATTGCACCATCGGTATTAATCTTTATCCATCCCTGCAGAGGTTTTTCCCAACCGATAAGTTTTTCCGATTTGGAGTTGCCTTGTTTCATGCTATTAGACAACTTGGATTTCCTTGCTCCTGTTCATAATAAAATCTGCCTGATCTGAAGGCCTTGACTTCCTTTCATCCCAGACGCAATCGTTCCTCCAGCTCCATAATAAATTCACTGTAACCATAAAAACTGTTACCCAATGGTCAGGAGCTGTAACGTTGAAAACTAACCAATCCTTGAGGGAAAGTGAGAAAAAACTCCCTATATCAATCCCTGCCATCCGTAAAAGTTTAATCCAATATACAGATGTTTTGTGACAATCTCGAAGGGCATGGAGTACCGTCTCCTTTTCTCTACCGCAACATGGACAAGTATCATCACTCGTCATATAGCGATGTTTCCGTATCGCATTGTCATTAAATTGCCATGTCCAGCCAGCCATGAAACTTTTTTGAATCTTTAAGGTCCATTCCATTTCCACAATTTCGTCCAAAAGTTCGATGAAGTTGTAGTCTCATATTCCATCAATAATGCATAGGCTGATTTCGTAGTAAACCTACCATCGTCAGTCAAACTCCACTTAAACCTATCATTGCCCCTACCAACATTCGGTGTAGGAATACCTGCCAACTTGAGAATAACCTCTTTCGGAAGAAACTGAGAAAGCCAATTCCAGTTCCAAACTCCCTACTCACCACTACATCACTAACCAATATATTCTGGAATTCAATAGGGATAGGGACTATACAACGCTGGGCAAGAATCTCCTTATCGTCTAACCATCGATCATACCAAAACCTGGTACTACGCCCATCCCTAATCGCCATTTGAGTCCCTTGCATCAGAATGGGCCAAAGAGATGTTATTGCTTTCCAGAGTGGTAAAGCCGATCTGGAATATAAGATCTCCATGTCTGTCGTACAACTTTTGATATACTTGCCCCGTAAAATCTGCACCCAAAGTCTGGAATGATCAGTGAGAATTGACCAGGCTAAATTCATGAGTAAGGCGAGGTTTTATTGTCTCAGCTTCTTAAACCCCAAACCCCCATCTGTCTTAGGAGAGCAAACATCATTCCATGCTAAAGAGTGAACCACTTTTTTCATGTCAGAAGATCCCCATAAAAATCCCCGCTGGCACTTTTCAATGGCGTCACAAACACTAACAGGGAGCTTGGCAGTTTGCATAGCATAACTAGGAAGAGCCGCAATGACTGCTTGTGATAGGGTCGCTCTACCCGCAAATGACAGCTTATCCACACACCAACCCTGTAGACGAGAATGAACATTATCAAGGATGAATCTGTAGGTATCTTTAGTAACTCTATCGTTCAGGAGGGTTAAATGGTAAATATAGTACCCCACCTGATTTCAATATATATTCTAACAAATCAGATTCTATTCAAACTATAAAGTTCTCAAATTAATTTGGCTGACACGAAAATAATACTTACGTGATTGACTTCTATCTGTGGGCGACGATGACTCTTCATTTATAAATGGGCAATTATCTTATAATTTCAGGTTTATTATAAATTTTATTTAGGGTTTATTTAAAAATTATTTAGTCGTCCTTAGTTTTTGAATTAATATTGATCGATCTTGAATCTTTAAATGATGTTATTTATTATTATTTTCCAACACAAAATATAGATATACCCTTAAAAAATAATTTCTTCAACCTCTTCAACACCTCAACACCAAAAATTTGAAACCAAAAAACAACCCACAAAATACCCATTATCACCCGTTCACAGACAACTCAAATCTTGAAAACAAAACATCCTCAAAAAATAAAAAAATAAATAAATGGTGATGTTAGCCAAAAATGCATATTAATATTTTTCAAATGAGTATGAACTCTAGATCGAATTCTGATAGAGCAAAAATCTTATCACAAATACAAATATAAATCAGGACTTAAGAATAATTTACCCTAAAATATTTCTATGCGTTTAAAATTATCATAAGTAGTTGACTTACCGGACATATAGACAAATTTTTGACGTTATATGCTTAATTGAGAAGCTTTTTTATTAGTAAACATATTTTCTTAAAAATATTTATATGTTGCATATAGTGTGTAACATTCTCTGGTACCAATACCGGATTGAAACTGCCGGCATCCCTAAATCACTATTACGAAAATTTCCGTCCGGTGAAAATCGCAGTAATGAAAACAGGTTCCAAATTCCGAGATGCTCTGTGACAATCCACCCAGTTTACAAGTGAAGGAAAAGCTAGAGCGTCGATATTAGAATTCAGAAACAGATTATTTAAATTCACCAATAATTAAGTGCTCGAAGCTTGCATATGTGTTTGTATATTACAAAATAAACAATTAGAAAATTCAACCATTAATATTCGTGACCACTCACTGCAACGCTACGGGAACCAGGAACCAGGGACGGAACCAAAAATTTAACAGGGTCAATTTTTTATTTTTTTAAATTTAATGTCATATTTTACTTTGATTAATTATTTTATAAGATCAATTTCTAATTTTAATAATAACATATATTACAAATACAACGAATTATTAAACAATTTTTTTTAAGCTGGGCTCCGCCACTGACGGGAACACAATGTTGCCAATCATGTGCAAAATTATGGGCCAATGGTGTGAGCTCATGTTGCCCATTAAAATAGTTTCCATCCAAGAAAAAGAAAATACGGAAAATGTTGCAAATGAAAATCAATTTCCTTTCGGCAATTATGAGGATGAATTATATATATAGTCATGATTTGACTTCTCAACGGCACATATAGAGTAACACGTATATTGGTAATGAGATAGATTATTATATATATTATAATACAATTCTTCTAAAATAATATTAATAAGACCGAATAAAAATATTATTTTAGATAGATTATTATATAAGAGAAATTTATGTTTTTCTTTCAAAAAATAATAAAATTAAAATTTTGAATAATAAATACATAAAAAATAAAAACTATTTTGTTTCTATGAAAATTTTATTATTTTTTTGGTGAGAAAGGAGGGGCAAGCCCCTTATTATATAGAAGAAATGGCCAAATACAACCTACTTAGTGCAAGGTCCCCTCTAGGCATCTTGCGAGGTTGCGACCGCCATCCTCGTTTAACTCCTCCCACATAAAACCCGGTGGGAAAAAATGTATGGGAGGGGAAGAGTACCCCGGGAAGTAAAAATCTTCCCTTGACGTTTGGTATATCACAAAATTTGACCTTGCACTGTCAACTAAGGTATTTCTTGATTCACCGTCAATCGGAGAACTGTTACATCCATGTGTCAAAACATCTCTAGGGAATGAAGCACCACTAATGTCGCTTATAAGTATGTTTCCTAGTCCTTGTGGTGGGCGGTTGAAGTGGTGTGTGCCAATCGGTAATGTGAATCCAAGATTAGCCATCCAATCCGCGCCCCTCTTCCCTTCTCTGTACACATGACCAATTTTGACCACCCATTGTCTTTGCAGCATCCCCTGGATATCTAGAAGCAATGTTGTTAGGGTAGTCATGGGGTGGTTCTTGTGGGAAATGATGTCAACAACTACTTGTGAGTCCACTTCCAGGTGGATTTGCTTAAAGTTGTTATGCCAAGCTAGTTTGAGTCCTTTTAGGACTGCCCAAAGTTTTGCTGATACACTTGTACACATGCCTAGATTAGCCATAATTCCTCTAATCCAACGACCCATACTATTCCTGATATCTCCTCCTATAGTTGCTCTATTGGATGAAGTCCTCCTTGCTCCATCGGTATTCAACTTCAGCCAATATTCACTCGGCAGTTCCCATATGATTAGCGCCTCATATCGTTGTGATTTCCTATGTATGGATACTATAGCTAACTGGGCAGCTTCTATCTCCTGTACCCTATGGAAGATGTATGCGGTTGGCCGTGGAGGTAAATTAATGCCTTTATTCTACACGATGTCATTTCTCTATGTCCATAAATAGTGGAGAGAAGTGATAATTATAGAGGTCCAAAGGTTCCCTGTTTTCTATTATTTTGTAGCCAAGTTGGCAGATCATCTGTGAAGAACTCAAATTGATTGATACTATTTTGCCTTAGCAATTGCATCCAGAAATCTCCTACTTTTGCTGCAATCTCTTAAGGCGTGCAGGGTAGTTTCCATATGATTTTTACAGATCAGGTAGGATTCCTTATTTGTCATATGTCGTTACTTGTGCATGCTGTTCGTGAGAAGTCTACCATGACCTACAAGCAGAAATATTTTCTTCATTCGCTGGGGACCTTACCAACGCTACATATTAGTCCAAACTTTATCCTCTCCTGTTAATGAGTGTGAAAAACACTCATTATTTGTGTCCTTTTAGCAGGTCGTTCTTAGTATTTTAGGTTGATTTATTTGTTTTTTAGTTGTTGTAGTATTAGTTTTCGTTCATTGTGTATTTTTGTAGAGTTTATCATTTTTTATTGAGTTTGCTTGTTTTTAGGAGCCTATTTGAGAAGAAGTAGAGGACGATCGAGCGGACACGCAAAGGCAAGGACAAGACAGAAGTTGCAAAGACAAACAGTGCAAAGTAAGGGTAGTTAGCACACACCAAGGGACATAGCGCATGCCAAGTAGCCATTACTCGAATGACCATTCATGTAGACAACCAGATGTACTCGAAAAAGGAGAAATTGCGAAGATCTGGCACACGCCAAGTGAAGCTGGCACATGCCAGACGAGTCTTACAAAAACAAAAAGTGACTGAGTGTTGGACAAACAAATTAGGGAAAAACATAAGTCGGCGTATGGATTTTGTGAAGGAAGGGGGACAAAATGGCAGACTTCTTAGATATTTTAGGTAGATATTTATCTTAGGATAAGTTTGTTTAGATATTTTGTTAATTATTTGACTATTAAGCTTAGTATATAGGATATTTTGCTTTTTACGTAAAAGGAGAAGAAAGAGAAGAGTAAAATAGACAAAACCATGCCTCTCTCTCTTGGACGAGTTGGTGGAAGAGGAAAAAGGCTTGAGACTTTGATAAGTCTTCTTTCTTTTTACTCTTTCTTTTGTTAATAAATATAGTATGTTGTTCTTGTTATTGCTTTAAATGTTCATATCAAGCATATGTGAGTAGTTTGCTGTAAGTTTGGTGCCTTGTATGTATCCATGGTTTAGAGGGGTTAAAATGTGTAGGAACATGTTCTTATTAATGAGCTTATTGCTATGCTTTGACTTGCTTGATCACCAAGCCCTTGTACTTAGTTAAATCTTGAGACCAAAAGGAGATAGGTTTGATGGAGATGTTAGTTTGATGATTTGTTGCTTTGAAAGAAGAGAAATCTTTCTTAGCTACTGGTTGTTCTTTGAGTGATATGATTAGTCGGTGCTTAGCTAAGTTTATGTGGCTTTTGGGGGCGACAGCACATCTTGCCATTTTAAGCTTAGTTAAGGATCGATTTATACCAATCTAGCACGAAAGTGTAGATTGGTCGCCTTTGAAATACTCGAACCATGTCACATGCTTCATATATCCCCTGAATCAAACGGTTACATTGGCTTTTAAGTTACTTAGCTCACTTTTAGCTTTTTAGTTGTTGAAAATCTGTTTTGTAAATAAACTATCTAAGTGTTAGTTCTAGTGCTCTTTATAATTGTGTTTTAGACTTTAGATCGTGTGTTCAACAAACCAAACTTCATAATCTGATCCTAGACTAGTAAGTGAACCAAAGAGTAGGCCTAAAAACTCAATCCATGTGGTACGACAACCCATACTTACTCTTATTGCAATTCGCTGCAATTCTATTGATAAATTGGCGCACGCCAACCATCCCTGGCACACACCGGATTGTTCTTCCAAGAGCTTTTTGCTCGTGCTAGGTGTAGTTGGCATATGCCTGAGCTTCAGGTTGGTTGAAGGTTGGTGCATGCCAACCTTGTCTGGCGTATGCTAGACAGACCGAACAAATGACCGATCATCCAGTGTTAAGTAGAATTAAGGTAGAACATTTAAGAAGCAAATCATCAATTAGCACCATTGTCGGGGATTGAGAATAGACTCTCAATTTGGTTAACAAACTTAGATTAGGATATTTTTGTTTACTTTTTATTTTTATTTACTTTTTAACCAAGTGACTTGTCTTGCTTGACAAGTTACATGCATGCCCTTAACCCGTTTTACCAAAAATTCTCCGTTGGAAATTGAAGTGTACATAGCACGGTTAGAAAGGTCATTACAGAAAAAGGGACAAGATAAAAAAAGAATGGACATAGCACGGTTAGAAAGGTCATTACGGAAGGGGATAGAGTTCCTGGTCCTTGACCTTCTCTAATGGACCATGGATGACCAATATATGAAGGAGCTTTAACCGAAATCCAACGGCTAGCTATTGAAGCCAATCACTTTGAAATTAAGCTAGCCATGATTCATATGCTTCAAGCTTCGAGTTAGTTCTATGGTTTGCATAATGAAGATCCCAATGAATATCTGGGAAACTTCATGGAATTAGCTGATAACCTTAAGTATCCTGGAGTATCTGATGATGCTGTAAAGATCATATATGTTAAGGGACAAGCCTAAACTGTGGTATAAGCAACTCAAAGGTACTCCAATAACCACATGGGAGCAATTGACAAATGCTTTTCTTGACAAATATTTCCTATACTTAAAGACTAATAAATTCGTTAAGGAGATCACTAACTTCACACAATATAACGAAGAGTCTTTGAGTGAAACTTGGGAGAGATTTAAGGATTTGCAACATAAATGCCCACACCATGGTTTGTCTGAAGAGTCTCTGCTTAAGACTTTTTATTTCAGCATATCACCAACAATAATGGGAACTGTTGATTTTGCTTTCAATGGAAATTTCCTGAGAAAGGAAAGGGGTAAAGCCCACCATATTCTGGAAGAGCTGGTAGCAACAAACAGGATAATCACCAATGAGAGAAAAAAACAACCCATCAAAGAGTTAAGGGATGTAACTGAGCAAAGCGAGAAACGAGGAATGATTGAACTTGATGCTTCCTCATTTTTTTAAGCTCAGTTAGATTTAATGGCAAAGCAGTTGCGTGATTTGACCATAAACAAAGTTGATGTTGTTGTTGTACAATAGCATTGTGAAGCCTGTGGCAACATTGGCCACGAGATTAGTCAATGTGCCATGATGAACCTACCTACAAAGTAGGTCAATTTTGTTAGTGGTCAAGGTTAGGGAAGAAACCAAATGGGAAACAACCCATATTCCTCTACATACAATCTTGGATGGAGAAATTACCCTAACTTCTCATGGAAAGAAAGAACCAATGATGACAGTATGACAATCATTCCTGATAAAGGATTGCCTTTACGTGTCCCACAATAAGGACTACCACCTGGTTTTCAACCACGTAGATTTTTAGGAAAAAGAATGGTAGCCCTTGAGGAGAGATTTGACAAGGTGGAGAAGTTCATCCAACAAACTGGAGAATCATCCAACAACCAAAGTCAAATTTTGAAAGCATTAGCGACCCAAAAAGCAAGGCAGAACAATTACCTTAACAACCTAGACAAAGTATTGAAGAGATGTGAGGAAAAGAATCTTGTGCTTAATTGAGAAAAGTGCCATTTTATGGTAGATAAAGGGATACCTTGGGCACAAGATTTCTAGAGCTAGAATGGAAGTTGATAGAGCTAAGACAGAGGCGATAGAGAAGATGGATGCACCCCACAGTTAAAAGGAGTTAGAGCATTTTTGGGTCATGCCGAATTTTATAGAAGATTCATCAAGAACTTCTCTCTAATTGCTAAGCCTCTAAAAAATTTGCTGGTTAAGGATGTATCCTTCAACTTTGATGAGCACTGCCTTAAGGTATTTGATGCTCTAAAGAAAGCTCTTATCACACCTCCCATAATTTTATCACCAGACTGAAAGCTTCCATTCAAATTGATGTGTAACGTGAGTGATATCATTTTAGGTTGTGTGATGGGACACAAAAAAGAGGGAAAGCTCCACGTCATCTACTATGCAAGTAGAGTACTGGCAGGAGCTCAACTCAATTATACAATCACAGAGAAGGAGATGCTTGTAGTTGTTTATGCGTGTGATAAATTCAGGTCATACTTGCTTGGTTCGAAAGTGATAATCTATACTGACCATGCAACTTTGAGATATTTGTTCTCAAAGCTAGATGCCAAGCCTCGCTTGATGTGCTGGA